>CM024600.1:1110956-1195656 GCA_014182555.1 Eucalyptus erythrocorys
GTCCCAAACTCATCTCTTTCCGCTCAAATTAGGTTCTGTTTCATGTGGACGGATATTGTTCGAACCAGCTTCGTACATCTTGACTAGTCTAGCTTTCGGGTCAATCTTACGAGTGCACTCTTCTACATCGACCGGTGCTGAAGTACTCCCTCAGAAGAAAAACCTTTCTAGGCGATGAATCAAGCGAAGCTGGATAATTCTTTATGACTAAAAATATAACTCAACCATCATTTTTTTCCTCCTAGTTCACACCAATAAAAAAAAAAAAAAAAATCACAGCACCTTCATGTAGACATGAACTTTAGAAACTTTGGAAAAAAAAGAAAAAGGAGAATTAACTTACCAGACGGCAAATAAGGCCTTGTTAACTTTTGGCCATAATGAGAATAACAATGATGATTTGGGTTTATTATTCGATGATACAGATCTGTCTCTAAATATTCGGTGTTCTTGGTCAAATCCTAATCAATCGGGTAACAAATGGTTGATGAAACCACTAACCAGTAATCAACAAAACCAACGCATGCGAGAGCGGAGAGACTCCAGCTCTAGTAGACTTCGACATGCCACTGCTTGTTCTTCTTAAGCTGCGACAGCTTCTCTTCCCAGCTCTCACCCCTCTCCTCCGCAACTCTCTTCAGGGTGTCCTGGATACCCGGCATCATTCCTTTCAGCCCACAGAAGTAAATATGAGCCCCTTCGTCCAGGAGCTTGAAGATCTCATCACTGTACTCCTCGATCTTGTCCTGGACGTACATCTTGCCCCCCTTCTTGTTCTTCTGCTCCCTGCTGAGTGCCGTGTCATACCGGAAGTTGTCTGGATAATCTTGGAGGTAATTGGAGAACTCGTCGTCATAGAGCAGACTGTCTGAGTTGGCAACACCGAGGAAGAGCCAGGCAAGGCCCCCAAACTTGTACGTGGGGACAGATTCCATGAACATGCGCCGAAGGTAGCCTCGGAATGGGGCGATGCCAGTACCGGTCGCAATCATTATGTGAGTGGCGTTTGGGTTGTCTTCAGGCAAAAGCATGATCTTCCCAGAAGGGCCTGCAAAAGATACAATTATCATATTCAAGCTCTCTTTCAGTATCAGACATGCATGATGGTTGAGCTCCTAGTAGGCCTGGCATTATAAATGAGATATACCAAAAGTAACCCAGGAAATCAACTTAACAAATGCAAGGTAGGCATAATTTGGACCATAAAAATTTGTTCGAACTGTCTTTGACTATCAAATTGGGCAAACAAAAAGTATAGTCTCTATTTGAGTAAATCTCAAACTATCTTTGAGGAGGGAATTGAAGCTTTTCAAAAAGTCTGAGCAAGATACTTTCCATAGTATATTACTAGTACAATACTTCACGTAAAAAGAAAGTAAAGGGAAAAGTTTGAGAGTGATGAACTATATTGAGCTTCTGAAAATGCAAAACATCAATATCTGTCCTCTGTCTCATACTTGCAGTCTTCCAGAGTGCATTATCGAGGATTTCCACACACAAGTGTTATTCGGTGGCAGATGGTGCCACATTTGGTCTCCCATTCTCGCAAACTAGAGTCCCAAGACCAACAGCTCTCATACTAAAGAAATACTTTTAATTGAGCTCATATTTGCTAATACTTTCACAAACCAGTCACAAGTCTAATTGAATCATTCTACAAGTATCCAAAAGAATTTTATTTTTTTTGGAATACCATCCAAGCTCAAGCAGAAATGGTAGATTGATTCTAGCACCAATCTGAAGGATCCCTTTGTCAATCTGAAAGACCCAGTACAATCAACAGTTAAAACACAACTCTTAGAGGGAATTCTGTGGGAGCTTTGGCTCTTGACCTTAAGTCAGTAGTGAAGCATTCTTTAAGCACTTCCATGTTATTGATGAAGAACTGCACATATAAATTGCCAAACAGGTGGAAGGCCAGCATCCCAGGCTTCATTAAAGACAGAAGCTGAAAGTCTAAGCAGTTACATTGTTATCCTATTTGGGCATACACAAATATGCACAAACTGCAAGGCATCAGGATGATTTCTTGCAACTACCAATTCTTGGCCGATTAACTGGAAAAAGAATTTGTACTCAACCCTTCCTTTAGTGATCATTAGACATTTAATTCAAAGAGGGCACTCCAGACGCACAAACCAGGAAAAATAGTCAGCAATACCTGTGATTTTAACTTTATCTCCAGGCTTTGCATTGCAAAGGAAGTTGCTGCACACTCCGCTTTTAGAAGGATCCTCCTTTCCGGTCTCAGGATCATAATAGAGAGCTCGGCGGACACACAAGCTGGCCGTTCTACCATCGAAAGAATCTCCATACCTAGTAGATGCAATCGAGTAAAGACGAACGTTGTGAGGGTTCCCTGGTTTCTTTGGATTTTCACCCTGCAAAGCCACATGAAGACAATGATTATGGACTACTCAGCACTGAGTTTATGATTTAATAAAAAATTCTTCAAACAAAGCATGTTTAGAAAATTTGGTGCAGCTGCTCAAGTAGAAACAACTCAAATGACGCAAATAAGCATTGCAAAAAATGAGAGCACAGTAAGTCACTGCGATTCAAATACATTGCCAGAATTCACGTTTTTTTTTTCTTTTTTTTTTTTTTGGGGGGTGGGGTGGAATTCCTTGAGTGAAATGGCATGGCACAAATAATTGACATACATCAAGTACTTTAATTCAGAGTCTCTTCCAACACTACGTTAATCCTTATCAAGGGAAATTAAAAGGAAAGTCTCCTTGCTTTTGCTCAAAGCTCAAATCATCAGTTACTCAAGCCACTCTTACACATTCAACTAATTGCAACACAAACTAGAAAGCCAAAGTGGAAAAGATAAGGATTACGGCTTCATGACTAGCAACTTACAGGAGGAATTACACCATAGCTCTGTCCTTCCCAATAGGGGACGTTGCCGCCGTGATCAATAACAACATGACAAACCTCACCAGGCGCTTTTGGGCCTACAAGCCTCTCAACAGACACAATGGTTGCTGTATAAGGCTCCTTTGGCTTGAATGTATTTAATGGGGGCTCTTTGGCATCCTCAAGTTGCAACGGTGAGACAGCAACTTTTGGTGCATTTGCTTGCTGCACTGACATGCATATTGTATACCCTTGTTTGGATCTTGCATTCTTGGTACTCAAGTCCAATGTCAATACAGGTGCCCGTAATGTACCACAGAAACTGAGAGTTTGTGCCTGCAATTCATTAAAAACTGGTTAGCTTAACAGAGTAACTATATTTACACAATGGGCAGAACAGAATGCTGCTACAAACTTTAGTATAGAAATAAGAATTTCAAAACAAAATTTTCGAATTGGTCTGTAACCAGTGGGATATAAACCAAGAAAGGAAAAAGAGAACTCAGCCAACACTTTGAAGTGACTCATATATACTTCATCATATTTAGGTGTGTGTCACTATTCTTAGAAGCGAAAAAGCAACTGAATGCATGCCCTATGCTTCACCTTACTTGTAAATAAACCAAAGAGAATGCCATATGGCCATCTGGTAACCTCTGTATTAAAATTCCTTATTGGCTGCTGCCCAATTTGCATTTGGATCAAATCCAGCACTGTAGACTCCATTTTACAGTTTGACAGTGTATAGCAATTCAACTAGATCCAAAATACTAATCTGTACAAGCTCAGAAAAAAAATTTCAGTCATGTTCACAACAAGATTGCTTTGAACACAACAGATAAGAGTTGTGGTAGGTTTCCTTTATGTACAATTAGACAAAGAGGATGGATATGTCATAAAATATATTAACGCGACTTGAAGTATGTTTGCTTTTTCCAGTTTTCCATTTTCAATTTTAGTGAAAGAAAGCGTGGGAATATTTTCTCCAATTACAATGACAAGAAGAGAGAAATTTCATGAAAATTTTTCAGATATTCTTATTTTGAACCATAAGTGGTGCAAAACAAGTATGAAATTACACACAACATGCCTACTTAAGGCATTCACCATAGACATAGGTGGCAAAGGTATGTAATGCATCCATAGTGTATAAGTAAAAAATAATGCTCGCCAGAAAAAAAAAAAAGAAGAAACAAATGGCAATACCAATCTCAGACAATTATATGCCTATAAGAAATATCCTTCAAATAGAATCTCAACATGAAACTTACAGAAGCGACCACTTATCAGAATCGCCATATATTAAATTTCTCCATTTTGGCAGCAACTTCATAATATATATTCTCAAGTTTCAAACTTTTCCACGGTGATGTAACTGAGGAGTGCAAACGCAAAGGAGAATTTCTAGCCTCCTTGGGGACAAGAGTTTCAAAAGAAGTCTGACTTTTTCCCTGATCTCACATTATTGACAATCTAACCAAAAGCATAATGCATTGAATGCATTCATTTTACCGGCGATGCAATTGAAACAGAGAGACCACGGACTCTTGAAAAAGAAAAGAACAAAAGAACAGCTACCTTAAACACCGATCTTCTAATGGATGAATCGCTACCAACAGGAACAGCAACAGAAACCTGCAAGAACCACTCCACCGATCAGTTTCCCACAAACCCAAAAGCACAACAGAGAGTAAAAGAATCAAACAACGGAAAAGGGTAATCAATAAAGCAAGAAAACGTTAAAGAAGCGAGAAGAATTGTGCTAATCAGATAGAACCCACCATCTGGGTCATTCCCAAGTCCATCCCCACTTCCGTTTTCAAGAACCTCCCCTCACTTTTCTGTCGACCCCCCGACGGAAAAACCGAAAGACCGATCAACATCGAATGTAATCAGATAAGAACCCGCCATCTGGGTCATTCCCAAGTCCATCCCCACTTCCGTTTTCAAGAACCTCTCCTCACTTTTCTCTCGACCCCACAACGGAAAAACCGAAAGACCGATCAAGATCGAATGTACCCACCTGAGAGACAGCCGAGTGCGCCATTAGGTGGATCGAGCGCGGCGGAATCGACTACGTGGGGTATGCAAGAAACTGCGAGCTGACAAAGAACATGCGATCTTGTTTAAGTAGGGACCGGACAGTGATCCCTTGGAGAGCGGCAAGAGACAAGTTGGGGCTTTGGATTTTGGCTCCTCAAGAACACCACCGGTCTCAATTGGCCTTCCAATCTCTGTTGCTGAGTCTCTGCCTTTAACTTCAGATGCCCCCTAAAACAAATGCATATACCTTAATTAATTTACTATTATAATAAAAAAACTATTATAATAAGCTTGCTTATATTTTTATCTAAAACTATTATAATAAGCTTGTTTTATATTTTTATCTTGGGTTACTATCACGAAAAACCGATTGGTATATTCTTGATGAATTTATCACAAATTGATAGTTTCCGTTAAATTTCTAAGTTTGATGACACATGATTATTGATTAGTGTACTAATATAGGATTTTACTTTTTCGTATTTTACAGTTGTATTTTTTGTAGTGGTAATCCAATTTAATGAAAAGTATATTTGTCACAAATCTATTATTTTAGGGTTTTTGACGGTTAAACAAATTAGTTTGAGATAAATTTGTTAGGAGTATACTAATTGAGGATTTTTTTTATAGCCATTTGTGATGCATTTATCATATATATACTGGCTTGAGGTTTTTATGATAAAAATTTAGTTTTAAGTAAATTTGTACCACGTACACCAATATGGAGTTTTTGAGGGTATAAATCATTTTATCTTTTGCTTCTATTCACTCTAATTATAAGCACAAAGAGTTTCACTAGTGATACCTTGATATTTCTCACAAATCAAATAAAAAAAAGAATTTTGTAATTTTCAATTTGCAATTTCTTCATGATACGCTACTCGATAGTTTCCACATGATGTTTTCCAATGACATAAATGAATTTGACAAAAATATTGAAAACTCACGAGTTTCTACCCCGTGACCAATTACATGCCTCTTTGAATGTAAAATTGCATCCTCACTTTGAACGAAAATATGCATCTATTTACAATTTTCACGTTCCTTTTTGAAAGTACCCAACTCATTTCTCGTATCTATCAAAGCACAACAGTAAACAATAAAATCTAGTCTTTTCCTCAACCACCGCAAATAGTCGCCCCCGGCATCAACACCAGTCTCTATATGACTCGCCATTACCTTCAAATCGGTAGCTAAGGCCTGTTAGGTAATACTCATGAGAACAGTTAATTTTATTTTTTTGTTCCCAGGAATAAAAAAAAGAATAGAATTTCGTTTGATAATTTTGTTGTTTCTAGAGACAAAAATCCGTCTTTTTATCTTTATAAAAAAAAAATCCATCTTTTTAGTCCTGAAAATAGATTTGGAACATATCAAGAAGTAAAAAAAAAGTTATTCTTTGTTCCCAAAAAGAATTTCTAGAATCAAGTCTAATTTTTTTTTTTTTTTTTTTTTGCTTTTCTCTTCTCTTTTCTTCTCTTTCCTTTTCTTCTTCTTCCTTTTAGCTAGACCTCGATCATGGTCCGCAATTGGCCAGACGAGGGCTGGCAACCTTGTTTGAGTGTCGCCAACCCTTGACGATGCCAAGCCTCGGTATGGCTGGGTAAGGCTATCTAACAAGGCCGAGCTCACTCAACCTCACCAACCAGTGTGAGGCTAGGCCTCGTCAAGCCATCGTGAGGCTTAGCCTTGTAGGTGGCCAAGCGAGCCTTCGATAAGCTTGTTGAACCTTGCCTAGCCTATTGCTAAGCACTCTCATGACCAGTGATTGGCAACAAATAAGGAGGAAGAAGAAGAGAAAATAAAAAAGAGAAAAATAAGCAAAAGTATTAAAAGTATTAAAAGTTAATAGAAAAAATTTAAGAATTCTACCAAACATATTTCTATTTCGGAAATAGAAATTTTGAATAATTATTAGATGTTTTCAAAAATTCAGAAATTGTCCCAAGAACAAAATAAATAAAAAATAATTTATGAGCAAAAATTGTTCCAAAATAGATTTTGGTAAAATTGCGAATAATTATCAAACACATCCTAAGCTATCAATTGAGAAACTTTACAACTTGTAATGCACTAATTTCTTGTGTCTTGAATAATGCATCCTTTTTAAGAATTATTTCATATGAGATGTGTTCAGCCGATGTTCTTAAGTACTTGCTAGCATGTAAATTCATAAGAAGAACTGCTTTCCTGATAAAATAAAGTGACAAAAACCAACATACATCAATTTTTCTTAATTGCATCGTCCCTATAATCTACATAGCGAGGCGGCTTATCATCCCTCGAGACGAATCTAGCCAGTTTACAGAGCTACATAAGATAAAGTTAGTTAGGCCCTTTGCATTATTGAGTCGTGGCGTCTGTTGGTAAGTTAGGGTCAGGACAAATCGGAGATTGTTAGTTCCCGTAAAACATGGTTAGGCAGTGTTTGGAGGCGATTTTTGCTACTTGGGAGCGGGGACTAGAAGGGTCTACACGAGTTATCTTGTGCGCTTTTGAAAGATTCTTTGAGAAAAACATTGGCCCAAGAAAGTAGCGAAATCTAAGGAGATGTGGTGCTCGGTGGGGATTTAGGGTGAATAGCAATTGTGATTTTGGTTTCCAGGTAACATATCCCATGAAAATCCATGTGATGAAGGCACATGATTGAAGGCACATGATTGGTGAAATTAATTTTTAGAAGTCATCTGTTCAAATCTCATCAACTGTGTGCAAATTGCTCTAAGTCACAACTATTTATAGAGGTCAAAAGTTTCGATTTAAGGGTCGGTGCCTTTATATGATAAAGAAATATAGAAAGAAGGAAATCCCCGTTATATGTTGTTGTGAAACTACAAATAATAATCGCGGAGCACTTTGACCCCTTGATGAGGGCCGGCTAATTGGCCATATAATCACAAAAATCTTTTATCTAATTATATTTTGGATATTTGTTGCCTTGTATGAAAAAACTTCATGACTTTCAGCACGTGTAATGAAGTTGTAATGACGGGTTCATCAATTTCAAATTTTAGGATTACTTGTAATATGCATAATTATGCTCAAATTGATTGTTCGACAGAGACTAAAGAGCATGAGACTCTCGTGTGATGACATCTAGAAAGGGTAGTTGCGCCGATCGATCATTTCTGTCCTTTCACTTAGAGAAAAACAACTACAGATAAAGATTTGCATGATAAACATCAAAATCAATTGTAAAAGATAGAGGAACTCCCATAGCACAAGGAACACGACACACATTTTGTAATTTGTCTTTATGACCCACCAACCTTTCAACCCTTGGCAGATAGGCCTCCAACAAGTGGGGGCATCAATTTGACCTAATTCACATAAAATAATGTCGGATCATGTGCAATCCTCTGACGTTAGCCTTTGGCACAGTAATCTAACTATGCAGCGGACCGAATATTCGTTTTTTTGCTTCAGTCTAGAGGTTGTTCTTTTCGATCTACTAGCTCAATCTTAATTTTTATCTTAATCATAAAATTCGAATTGATTTTTGACCCAAAATAAATGTGGAAAATCGAGTCCAAGTAGCTGCACGAAAAGTGCTAATGAGTTCTTTCTTTGCAATTAGAAAGGTGGCTGGTTATCAAATTGGTATCGAAACCTCTTATTCTGCACGCGTCCTATTGCTACAAGACGGGCTTGGATCAAGGCCTCAAGTTTCAATACAAGTACACCCGGTAAGCATTCTCTTCCTTGAATATTTATGAAATATGATATGTCAAGATCAAACCAAATGAAATTTTAAATAGATGGGAGAAAAGGGGCACTCGAGCTGCTGATTCTTACCGTATCTCTTCTTTTAGAGTAGTTATTAATGATTGTTGTCTTCTAGATCTCCCTTCTCAAGGCTGCTCTTATACCTGGTCCAATCATCGAGAAGGAGAGGCCTTGGTACAAGAACGTCTGGACAGGGCTCTTTGTAATGTAGAGTGGAGAACATCCTTCCCAAATGCTCAGGTCTTTGTCCTTCCTGCATTAGGATCTGATCATAGTCCTTTGGTTATAGAATCAAATATAGCTGGGATTCGTCGAAAAGGACTCTTTACCTTCGAGGCTTTTTGGAATGAGGACTCTGAGTGTAGATCAGTAATCGAGAGAGCATGGCACTCCCCTTCAGTGAGCAACTCCCCTCTCCTAGTAAAGCTGCATAAAGTGATTGCTACGTTGTCCTGTTGGAGTCGAAAATTTAAGAACAATAGATCCCAGGCTACTGCCTTAGAACATAAGCTGCAGAGTTTAATGAGTAAAGATAATATGTCAGAGCATTTCTTGCAGATTCAAGCATTGAAAGAGAAAATTCAGCAAGCTTGGCAAAGAGAAGAGCAGTTTTGGGCAATGCGCTCGAGGATTAATTGGCTGAAATGGGGGGATCGTAATACTAAGTACTTTCATGCAGCCACAATTCAGCGAAGACAGCGCAACAGGATTACTTTGTTATGTGATGATCATGAAGACTGGGTTCGTGATCCTGATAGGCTCAAGGAGATGACTACCTCTTACTTTGCTCAAATGTATACTACATTTGGTCCTAGGAGTTATCATCAGGTGCTACAGCAATGTCCAATAGTAGTCACTCCAACTATGAATGCAGCTCTTATAGCACCAGTCACCATTGATGAAGTTAGGGAAGCTACTTTTCAGTTAGGTGCTTCAAAAGCCCCAGGACTTGATGGTTTGAATGGCTTATTCTATCAAAATTATTGGGATATCATAAAAGAAGACCTGTTTAAATCAGTTCAGCAGTTTTGATTTTTTCAAACTTCTGCCTCTTTTCCCTATCGAAGATCAAACCAAATGGGGGGGGTAGAGATAGAGACTAATAACTTGGCTATCATCATGCTTAAGGATTCTTGACCTTCTCTAATTATCAAGATTTCTATTCTTGTAATTCTAATTATTAAGAGATATCACGTTAATTCCACATCTCAAATATTTTAAACACTCCTAAGATTTAAATAGTCCGAAACCACCAAATAGTCAAAGTGGAAGGGGATTGATGCTGAGAATAACCCTCATTAGGACCTCATTAATGGTAAGATTGATGGAAAGAGCAAAAATATACCTTAAATATAGACCAATCGATCTAATGATTTTCATCGATCTTTCCTAAATTGTTGTTTCTTCTTTTGTCATGTACAAATTACTCTTATATGAGAATCATCTAAGATTCAGGTATTTTATAGATTGAGTTATCATGATTCTAATTTAAAAGAATATAACAAAACTACATTTAGTTTTTAATGTCTCTCTAAGGTTCAATCTCTAATAACTCTATGAAATTATAATTATTTAGTTTAATTTTTCTAGAGGAGTTCTTTGGTTAAAGTTGTGGACTCTTTATTATAATTTGTATATAAGATACCTCAATTGACAAAGATTACCAACAAGGTCAAACCCTTCACAAAATCCATTATAGAAATATGCTTTAGCACTGTAACTGTAAGTAAAGTAGAAGGGAGGAATGAAGTTTGTATGAAAACAATGGAAAATAACATGAGGTGGTGGAATAAAAGGTTTGTTTTGATTGATATGGACATTTTTGTATTTTTATGACAATGTGTGGCTTCTACGTCTGCATCTGCGTCTTCAATAAATAGCAACTTTTACTCTTTCCATTTGTGATTTTGATTAAATGGTTCTCTTAATATTATTTCCGTCAACTCAATACATTAGGGAATAGAACGGCCATTTAGAGTGTGAAAATAGTGTGACCCTTATTACAATTATCATGACATTTATATCATCATGAAAAAAAATATTATTATTTTCACAATTACAATTATCGCAATATCTTGATAATTTTGCCTATCATGACTATCAAGATAATCAAAATAATGCAATTTGAGATCCCTGCTCTAAAACTCCTTATCTGCATCATGTAATCCAATTTGATTTAACAAATTTTAGAAGGAAAATATAAGAATTTATATACGAAAATCAAATATGATATGTAAAACGCAAATGATTCAAAAGTGTTAAAAAATGGAGTGAAAATATTTCATAAAAGTTTTTTTAAAAAATATTTCCATAAGAATAGTAAAGTGATCGAGGTAATTCAACCAACTAGTTGAGGTGAATGTCTTGACTTTCTTCTTATCGAATAATATATTGGCTCGCCTCTTAATTTATTCAAGTCTATTCAATCTCTAAATAAGAAAAATCATTTGACATTCAATTTCTCCTTAGAGAATAATTGGTATGCGTTTAGAATTTTTAGGGCAATTATGTTTCCCTCTTGGCCAGGACCTTTCGAAGGCGAAGTCCTAATCGGCCAGGCTGTTGAGCTCCGACAGCAGCAGCCTGCCTGGCCAAATAAGTCTCGGAGTGTGCTTCCGAGCGGCGGCATTGAGCGGAGGACGCCGACTCAACTCTGGCCGGCTCGACGAAAGTAGGAGCTGAAGCAGGGAAAACTCGAGAGGACCGGCGATTCTCGAAGGAGGAGGGGACGGTGAACAAGGGATTGAAGGAAAAAGGGAGCGACGTCAGGAGGGTAAGGACATTCAGAGACGAGATGACAAGCGCCTAAGGAAGAAATCTTTGTCGCCGGGTCTCTTTGAGCTCACTCGAGCTCGATGAATAAGGTTTACTCGAATCTTTTAACAAAAGGGTTGGAATGAGTTTATCACAGTAGAGTCCAACTGAAAAATGGTCCGTGGTGAACTCATCTTTAAACCATTAGTAAATCAATTCAAACCCCAAAAAGGAAAAAAAGAGAAACGGAGAATTAGAAGTTTCCGCTTTCCGCCGCCCCTCGCCATATATCTCCACCACCGACACCCATGCTCTCAGTCGACGCCATCGCCGGTGATTTTCTCTGGCTCGGCCGTGGCTTGTCCTCGCTATCATCGAGCCTAAGTTCAGCCGGTGCGCTCGAGTGCTAGATCCCAGATCTGAGCCTGAGCAAGCCCTAGATCCAACATAGATGGCTCTCCTTGACCTCGGATGTTGGCTGATCTGATGTCAAGAGAGCTAGGCGATGGTTGGGTCTGTCATGCAGGACGGTCGGTAATGATTATACCGCAAGGTCAGCGATTTTTAGTGGAAATTTATCATATTTTTTTTTTTTTTTTTGACTATTTTGAAATTTCATACAAAAGTTTAAGTTTAAATTGACAAATTTTTAAAAAAAAATTATAACTAAAGTGGTATCCATATAATGTTTTTAAGACTAATTGTTTTGTGGAAAATGGTGACATTTCTGAAAAATATATTTCCAAAGTCATTTTCAAGAAAATGACAATTATTTTTTTATGTTTGACAAAATCTGAAAATGAATTAAAATTATATTCAAAATGACAATATTTTTTGGTGTTTGGTTGAAATTTGAAAATGAATTAGAAATTATTTTTCATTATTTGGTATGAAAAATTTAATTTGATTTTCCTAGGGAAAATTACCAAAAATTATGTTTACTTATTTATTTATTCTTTTTTTTTCTTATTTTCTTTCTTTTTATTTTTTATTATTATTTCCTTTTTTCCTTATTTCTCAATTGGTCACCTACAAAGGTGACTGGCCACAGGTAAGGGACAAGCTCACCCAAGGCCAACAATGCTCCGATGAGGCCCCATCTTGCCAAATTTATGAGCTTGAGGCCTTGCTAGAGTAGCAAGGTTGAAGGTCGAAGCTCAAGGGTTGAAGGTTGAAGCTAGATCAGATCGACAAGCTCAAATCTCACCTATCTTGTGAGGTTGAGCCTTGTTGGCCTCGTGCAAGGTTGGGGCAAGATTCATTAGCCTTGGGTGAGCTTGTCCTTCGCTTATGGCTATTGCCATGATTAGTGACGGGCGGAGGAAGAAGAAAAAAGGGAAAATGAAAAAAAAAAATTATATAAAGAGAAGGGGAAGGTAAAGGAGTGCACAAAGGAGAACGGCAAAAGAAAGAAGAGGGAAAATGATTTCATCTTTTTTAAAAGTATTTTTTTTTCCCATTGTCCGAAGAACATTTTTTTCCATGGTTTGATTATTTTATTTTTTATTTGTGAATTAAATGCTAGAAAATCTGAATTTCTTTTTTTTAAAATTTATTTTCCTTGAAATAAATGGAACTTTAAATAATTTTTTTCAAGATGTAAAGGGGATAAGCACCGACACTGGATGGATTCACTTTTCCTTTTCTCAAGACAAATTGGGATGTCATATAAGGGAGTTGTTGAAGATCGTTCATAATATTCCATGCAAATGCGACGACGGGCTCCCAATTACGAGCAAAAGATTAAGCCCGCTTGAGAGAATACTATTGATAAATTTGAGAATCGTTTGTCTGATTGAAAAGGATCTTTTGGACGCCACTGGCATCGATTTCAAGATGAAACGTTACATTGGAAGTTCTTTCTCGTGAATCTGCCGTTTCTCATTTGCTTAAGAGTCTTTTGGTGGTCTAGGCATATCATTTGCTGAAGCGTCTTGTCAAAGGGGCTATTGCAGGCATGTAAACACGTTGTTTTAGCGGAAACCGCCGAACGAGTCACATCAATTGCTTTGGACTTAAATTGAGATAGTTGGACACGATTATTTTGTTGCGATATTTAAAAATGTATTTAGTAATATTTTATTTTTAAAAATAATTTTTTTAAAAATTATTTTTCTTATTTTTGTCATTTGAAATAATTTTTGAGTAAAAAAATAACGTATTTGGTAATTATATAAAATTTTTATTTATGGAATAGAAAAAAACAATAATGTGTTTTTATAACCTATAAATTTTTTTGACATAGATTTTTTTAATTTTTTAATAATTTTTTGAGATTTTTATTTTTTTTTTTTTTTTTCTTCCTCTAATCGGTCACTGGGTGGCAGCGAGCAGTGGTGGGCAATGGTCATGACCTGGCAGTGGACTGATTAGGAAGAGGAAGAGAAAGAAAAGAAAAAAAAGAAAGAAAATAACTTATTTCACAAATTATTCCCCGAAATAAAAAATAAACTTTTTTTACTTTTATTTTTATTCTAAATCTATTTTTCGGTCATTTTTCTATTCCAGAAAAAAAAAATTAACTGATATTATCAAATAGATTTCTATTTTTCTTTTTTGTATTCTAAAAAAAAAAAAAAAAAAAATAGAGAGATGGAAGCGTTAATAAACGGACTAAAATGCAATGCCTAAATCGTTACAAGCAGTGCGTAAATAAATGCTGCGCCGTTAAGTTTGGGCATGAACTCGGTCCATTAGTAGGGACCATGGGCCTGGCACTGGCCCAAGAGTGGCGGGCTTTGATCCAATCAAAAGCCCAAAAGACAGTAACGATTGGGCAGATCCCTCGGCCATCCTCAGCCCTTGATCGGAAGGAACCCACGAGATCCGAAGGCCGAGATGCCGCTGCTGCACGTGCACCCGCTCCACACGATCTTGCTCTCCCAAAGCGAGAGGTCATATCATCGCCTCATTTTATCATCACTCGGTGGTTTCAATTTGCAACGGTCGCTGCGTGGTGGTGCTGGTGCTGGTGCTGGTGCTGGTGCTCTTCCGCCACCGTACGGACATGGCCTCGCTCTCTCTCACCGGCGCGCCGCCGTGCCTGCGCTTCAGTCCGCCGCCGTCGCCTCTTCGTCAGGTACTCCATCCTCCTTGACCGTCTCCTCCTATGTTGACCTGCGCATGTCGTGGTTCAGTGTATATAGCCATTTTCGCTGGGGGAATTTGATGATGCGAAATGGAGCGGAGCGGAGGATGTTCTGATCGGTTCGGGTTGGAGGATTAGGGCTTTTGACGCGTAGTGTGATTAGTTTCCACTTCGGTTCCCGATCGAGAAGCTACTTCTTAGCTGGAGGACTCTTTTGTTTGATTTCTGGTCAATGTGTTTTGACGTCTTACTGGGGCTTGTGGTGGCTGTCGCAGGCTCGACTGCCTAGAAATGCACGCGGCTGGTGCTTGGATTTGGGGAAGTTCAGGCCATGCTCCAGAAGGAGGTATTAATCTGTCTGTTTCGGGGGTCCCTGGTGGTCGTGTTTTCTGTTGTTTTGGCGATGCTGTGGCATGGCAATGGTCGAGCTTGTGCATGCGATGCGGGCTTTTTCATGGTTTCATCAACTCGATGAATTTGTGGTTTATGATTTCTCTGTCTCTGTCTCTGTCTCTGGTTTTGCGCAATTCTGTAAGACTTTAGGATCCAGCAATTAGTCCAGATTTCTAATTTTCTCATTTATTTTCTCTGTAAACGAGTCATATCTGAAATTCTGAAAGATATATGGATGCATGTTCCACCATGATGTTGAGGAGCTCTTAGAGCCTCCCCTGTTTGTCATCTTTGTTGGTCATCTGACCTGTTCTCTTTATTCTTAAATTCAATGTAAGGCTTCCACCCTGGACAAAGAACATGCGGCTGTGTTATTCAATTGGGCCCCTTTGTTTGTGCTTCTGTATAGATCCCCCCAAAGTTGTCACGTGGTGGTTTTAACAGAATTGTTCCAAAAATGTATTGATGATAATTGGATGAAATGGTTTATTTGACCTTAATCTTCTCCCTGTGCAACTTGAACTCATAATTCTAAATTTTTGTTTAGGATTTTCCTTTGAGGGATTGCTTATATACTATATAAGACTGCTCAATGTTGGCCAATCAGTATTCCACTGTCTTTTTTTAGTATTTGCCAAATGTCTTATAGTTTTAGTAATGCATAGTTCCCAACTCATAGTTTTGGTCTTTAGGCCTGCATGTGTTTAAATGCGGTGGGCATCTATGCATTATGCGGTTCTCATCAACTTTTTATATCTGAGAAGAATAATAATAGAGTGGCACATTTGGGTCTAATAATACAGGAGAACTTTGATATGTGCAGCCAGTAATGATGCAGAAGAAGCTTTCAAAAAGACAGTAGAAATTGACAGGTTGATAGATCTGCTGAGGCATGCAAACCCACAGGAGGTGAGTGGATGATGCCTTGCTTTTCTCTCCTAATTAGTAATTGGATTGGGTAAAAACTTTTCATTTAGGTAAGAAGTCATTGTATTTACACATGATGATGATGATATTGATACGACTGGTCAATAATTTTAAATGTAAATATACTTTCCTCCTGATTTTGCCTTTCAATCTTCATGCAGGTTCAGAAAATTGTTGGGGAGAACATCCTGGCCTTTAATGAGGGATTCTGGATTAGACTTGCTGCAAGAACCGATACCTGCAAGTCAGACGATGATAAAGCATGGTTCTTGGACTTGTTTGATTCTTCAGTCTTAATTTTTCCTTTACTAAATCAGTCCTTAGTATTTGTTGAGAAATGGTTTTGACATCATTTCATATCTCTGCAGAAAGATTACGAGGAATTGGCTCTATCTGTGATGAGCATAGTGGACCGCCTTGTCCATAAAACTAATGTATCTTTCTCCCTTTCATTTACATGCACAAGCACATATGGAAGATTCACCTTTAACACCCTGGTTTGTCTATTGAGGGTCTTTGTTTTGTTTGTTATTGCACCTTATCTTTTATGCTTGCTTCTGCAGGAAAAGATAGAATCTTCACTGATGTTCTCAAGGGAATTTTAAAGCCTGTTGTTGATGAAAAGGAAGAGATTCCCTGGCCTCCTAGAGACCCTGAGGCTCTTAAAGCAATGGAGGAAGTATGTGTTTCTAATATTTTCTGAGTTGTTGCTTTGCTGTGGCAGTTTTAGTGCACGCAAATGATCTAGACTACATTTGTAACTCGTTCCATGCATACAAAAACAGCTGAGCCTTAACCCAGTGAATGTAGTCAGCTCATTGTCTATACACAATGAGGAAAAATTTGATTTTGTCTATTGTTCATCAGCCAGTCGCGTGATTTATTTAGGATCTGTCAGGCGGAACTCACACTTTTAACTATAATTAAGCTTCAAATATTGAAGAAAATTCAATATTTAAATATTAAAATATAGAATTGTATATAATCTTCATAATATTACCACACATGGGAGAGGAATTTGCCGGTAAAAATTAGAAGTAGTTGAAAATGGCCAGTAAACATGGCCTTTACCTTGCCTTCCGTTTTTCATCAATCTCTTGACCTCCTTATAGAGTAAGAGAATTGAAAACTGGTCATGCTTCATTGCTTCTCTGCACATGAAGATATTTTTTTTCTTCTGAAGGTGAATTGTTTCTCCGGGAGCTTCATTATCATGTCATCCTATCTCATCATTGCACTCATAAGACACTTAGTGGTTTATGTTGTGATCATATGTATTGAGCAGAGTAGATTTTTCCTAGGAAGTAATGCAAATGGAGCAAGAAGGTCAATTAGATGAGGGATTCCTCTCTGAAGTTAATGCACAGTTAAGACAAGTAAGTCTCTTTGCTACTTCTATGGACATCTGCTTGAAGATATTTTGGTTATAACTGCTGTTCCTGATTATGATCTTTCTTTTATCCATTTACTCAACTATTGCTAGTTCTTCTCCTGATCAGTCTGTCTTTTGTGGTTGATATTGATTTCTTCATTCCATGATGGCAACTCAACTCAAATGTGAGGTAGAGTGAGAAATATGCTTGTATATAAGTGGGATTCAACAATGAGTTTGAGTCAATGATTGGAAAACTTCATTTTCTCGATCTTAATTCACCTAGAAATTAAGGAACTAGAGCACTATCTATTTATAACTACTCTATCGTCAAGTCATCACACCCCTTATGCCTTGGGCGACGCACGTGCTACAATGGCTGGGACAAAGGGTCTCGATCCCGCGAGGGTGCTAACTCCAAAAACCCGTCCTCAGTTTGGATTGCAGGCTGCAACTCGCCTGCATGAAGCCAGACTTGCTAGTAATCGGCAGTCAGCCATGCATTGTATGTCCCAGAATAGGTTCCATTCTTCTACCATTTCTCGAGAGTCGATGACTATTCATAGCTTTTACCTTGACACCAAAGAAGAGCTCGACCAATGCTTTATTTCTATCCTTGTTGATCCTGATTCAACATATGGGTCCATTCAATGCTGGAAAATATCACAATGTGCTAGAAATCGAAGTTGAATGGAGGATTCATTAATCATCCCATTACTGATTACCCCTTTTTTTTTCTTTTTTAGTTTCACTCAATTCTTATGTTTCTATTAATCTAAATAATTGAATTGGGTTTTCTAGAAAGTTCTTTTATTATTCCTTTTAAAAAGAATGGTTTTCATGATCGATTTTTTTTCTTTCTTTTGAAAGGTTTAAAAAAAAAATTATTCTTTCTTTTAAAACCTGTATAACTAAAAAAGAATTCTTTTGCAATTTTATAATTTTTTTTTTTCTGAGTTCTTTGAAAATGGGTTCAAAAAATTGATAAGTTGTGCATTCCTAGCCTGCCAAGCAAAACCCACAGCTTCCGCCTTGACAGGGCAGTGCTCTAACCAATTCCCCAAACGTGCCAATATTAGCATTGATAGTACGTAATTTTCTAGGTTGACATTTCAATTTCATCATTTATTGTTTATGCTGATAAAATTTCATTACAATGAAGATTTCTTATTTGATGATACCATCTCTGTTTTTTTCTTTTGCAAGCAAAACTGCATGTTAATGCCAATTTCTCTTCTATGATTTTTTTGCATATTATTAGGTTTTTATATCAACACCATGTGCAGGCAAGAGAAGATGGAGACAAGCCCGGGCTTGTGGCTATGCTACAGAAAGTCTTGCAACTTTATGCTTCCAGAGTTCTCTCTAAGCGCAGTTATGCCAAGAGAGGTGAATAATAGTGAGCAAGTTGATAATTATTATGTTAACCTTGAAGGAGGTAGTGGCTATCTGAAAGGTTATAACATCAACTTCTTTTGGTGTTGACCCTCGATTAGATCTATATTCACATTCAAAGTAAAAAATCATAGAGGTAGATGTTTTGATTGATGTTTCAATTAGTTAGGAGGCAATTTAGGTTTAGCTCATTGTGTTTATTTTCTCAGTTGATTCCTTGCAAGCTCTCAAAGTTAATTAGTTGGGGGACTGGGGATTTTGGACATACAATATTTGTCTATTTTTCTGGTTCTCCATGCTCCTTCAGAATCTTTTCGTATTTCTCTGACATGCCTGTAATGGGGCTGATTATGAAGTTGACTTTGTGATATGAACGAATTGCAGGAAATGAAGTGTTGAAGACAGAGGAGTTCCTGGAGGTTCTTATAAAAGGTGGTTTTCACATGAATTTACTTATGTTCAGTGCTTTAATTCTGTAAATTTGCCGACTTGACTGTAATGTGTCTTCATAAAGGCATAAGCTTAGTCACTTTTTCAGTTCTTGCTTGATTATGTTTTATCTGTGGTGGAATTTAAGATATGTTTAAAGTCAAGCATAATGAGATCAATCTAGGCACAGAAAAGGTCAGATAATTTTATATGCCACCCTTCTCCTAGCCTCTTATGCGAAGACTAGTTTTTTTAGGGAGCCAATTCCTGTGTCCGACTTTTGACTTTTAATCCAACCTTCTTTCAGTTATCAAAGTCCATGAGAAACCAGAAGCTGAACCTGATTCATCCTTTTTTGGCTTTTAAGAGAAATATAAACGGAGAAAATTTCCTTTGAAGTTTAAAATCAAAGTTAATATCTCATTTTCATCTACATCTTTGATAATTTTTCAGTACAAATCATGAGGAAGTGTTATATGTATGATTATTTGATGACAAATTGTCAGTATGGGATATAATGAAGTCCTGGCTTAAGTCAAAATAAACAGCTAAAGCAAGTAAGTTATGGCCAGAAACCAGAGCTTACCTCATACAGGTTGCAAGCCTGGTTTGAGTTTGAGGATCCTTCTTCATCTCTTTTGGCTATAAAAAAAGGTCGTGCCATGTTGGGGATACATTTTAAGCTAGCTAGCTAATTGTTCAAGTTGAGTGTACCTTCTAGAATGTGTTGCAACTCCACGGACACCAGGTCTGTCTTACAAAATGTCTGATTTGAAGATGAAAACGTTGTTCTTTTATCTTGGTAATAGTGGCTATTAAATGTAGTAGTTTCATTATCTGGAGTGCATGTGATTCTTATATTTTCTATGGACAGACTGTCCATACTGGGCCAAGTTTGATTGGTCAATGAGATTTAAGGGTGATTTTGGCAAATTGATTTTTTCTATGTTCAAAGCCACGTGACAACATAATTAAGTTTACTTTTAGGTCCTAATTTGCCTCTAGATTATTTAAAATGTGGGTTGGATTATGATGAATTTTTTGCCTTTTGGCTTTGTAAGAATTTTATGGCTGACCTCTGGTACAAGCAGTTCTGAATTTAGAGAAAGCTTGTGAAGTACACTGTTGCAGTATTGCTGTCTGGTGTTCTTCAACTATATACGTTTTGGGTCAATGAGCTGATGATTTTTTTTTCTTGTTTTGGTGCCTAACAAATGGATGGCTCATTGCAACAGCTCCAGAGGAAGAATGGAATAAGCTATTGCTTGACGGCATGACAGTTGGTAAAGGTGATGTTTCACCGGAAGATTTATATGCAGTCATAAAGAAGCGGATAGAGCGGACTTTGATCCGAACAGTAAGTCCATTTCTTGAAGTTGCCTGCCACGTATTGATGAGTTATATTTTTGTGTCACTTCTCTAGCTAGCTCTTTGATATCGCTGACATTCCATTTTCCTCTCTTACCAGGAAGGAGGTTCTTACCAGCAGAGGGTCCTCACGGAATATCTGAAAGGCATCCAATCAAGAGCAGAGGAGCTCGTACAAGTATTACAAGGAAGAACTAAATAGTTCTTGTGCAGTATCTATAGGTTTCTTGGGCAGTGCATCATCCGCACATGAGCATAGCTAGTCCTTGGTTCCACACAAGAAGAAGAGTACAGAAATTCAGAGCACTCTTATTTCCTACAACGTTTCATTCATGCCGAAAATCTGTGTGGAGCAGCCCGATTCATTTTGGATGAGAAAGGTGTGCCCTGCAGTTGCTCTTAATGGAGATTTAACTTCATTATTTATTCACATCCATTAAATTGTAAAATTTACGGAGCAGTCTCATGAAAAGCTTCGCCGAGTGAATACTAACGATGCAGATGTCCTCTGTGTCATGGGTTCTGTGAAACTTTCGATGAGGCAGAGCCATCACAAACTGCACAACAAAGTTGTTTCAAATGCTACATATGTTCTCAGATGGAAAATTTGTTTGATGCAGGTCTTATGAATGAGAAGAGAGGGAGTGGATAGAGAGCTTGTTTAGCCAAATGGTGTCCTTACACCTTGCTTACGAGAACCGCAGTTCCGGATTATAATTTCAAAGACCTGAGTATAAATTCCACTAAAGCTCGGTTAATCATGAGTCAAATTTACCCTTCGAACTCCATAAGCAGCAGAGCCATGGAGGCTCAAGTACAAATACAAAAATCAGCACCACGTTCCAACGAACTGTTACTCAACTCTGTTAATCCATCTAGCAGTTGGCACCGAGATCTCTTATGAGATTATTAACGAGATTTTGTTCCTCAAATCAACTGAACACTCAAATCGAACTTTCACAAAAGAACATGTACCTTAACGACACTATCAGTAGAAGGAGAACCTTTGAGAAATCATCCGGAAATAATTTACGGTAATGTTGAGTCATAAACCGCCATCGTGGGATAATTCTCAAGCAAAAACTACGTGTGAGTGCCATTGATCAAACCATAAAGATGTCAAACGGCCATTGCCACTCTAGAATCCTCCTTACCTTTCCAAAATTCTCTTCAAGTGAGCTATTGCTTGAACCTTCAAACAAAACCCAAATGCTCTGCACCGCCTCTCTCTCTCTCTCTCTCTCTCTCTCTCTCTAGAAGCCACCCTCCCTAGATATTTCCTGAAAATAAAGCTACCAACTTGAGCAAGTTGGCAAGCTGACAACATGCTGAGATGTGTGTGGAGACTTCCTCCACCGACCTAGTATTAGTATAAACAGGCGGACCCTCTTACCATTTATATTAAGCAGAGCGAAGGGAACATCTGGTGGGAGCATCGAAAGAGTAGGTCTCCTTGTGTGAGGAGAGTGTATTAAAGTGAGGTGTGAGGGAGTGACGTGAGAAACTTACGAGTAGGCAAGTGTACGATGAAGGCACTTACACCTAGGACAAGCACCCACCTAGACACTTACTGGAATGGCAGTGCACCTTGTGTCGAGTTTCCTTATTCCCCAAATTTTACATTATAAGGTCCTTCTAACTATGCTCAAATAACAAAATCTAAGGAGCGCAATGGTAATTCTGCAATGAAACCTCTAAAGGGAAATTTACATGCCTCCTCTTGCAGGCGCACTTGATGAGACAGCTTCCCCTCCGTATTAGCAGCCACGATTCTAATTCAGTTCATCTTCATTTTAAGACCGTCACAAACCAAATTCAAATATGGCAATACCCAAGCCTGGTCTCTATCGAAATCACCCAAAAACCCATACTCAATTCCTATTCCTCCCTAATTCACTCCCTTTATTCTTGTTTTCTTTTATCCATTGATGTTTGTCCCTCTCGCCCTTTTCCTTCTTACAGATCAAGAACCACCAGATTATACTTGAGAATAAAGTTTCTGAGATTACCGACTGAAGCTAGAATCCTCCCTGAAATATGAAAGTAAGTCAGGACGAGAGTCTCAAGATAACTATCCCCTGAAAATTCAGCAATCACTCAAACCAAAAATCTACATTTTACCAGATTTTGTTATTATTTATATATCTTGAATGATCTTGGATTTTTTTTTTTTTTTTAAAATAGACATCAGTTGGACGAGATCGCATGGGAATCTAATTGATCTGTGTTTGTTGTCTTTATTTTTGCATTCTTTCACGTATATTACATATTTTTCCTTTCAAACTAAGGTGAATTATATATGGTGCCCCCTGAATTTGAATTGGTATTGGTGGAACTTAGGAAAATTACCAAAAAAATTCTAAACTTATTGTACCTATACTAATTTAATCCTTAACATATTGGACAACAAGGGTGAGGAGGCCCTCACCCAACCCAGACCAAGCGTGGGCTTTGTGATCCTCACCTGTGGCTGGCAAGAGTTATAAAAAAAAAAAAAGGAAAGAACAAAATTAGAAATTTTTTTAAAAATTATCACATCAAAACTGATCATATCACCCAGGATGGCTAGTGCTAACTACACTGCTATGTCAATAATTTCTGGCCAATTTTGTCTAAAGGACTAACTTGGCAAATTGTTAAAAAGTTCGTACTAAATTGGCCAAATTAAAAGGTTTAGGATTAGATCGATACAAAAGCAATATGTTTAGGACTTTCTTGGTAATTTTCTTGATAAAACACATTCTTTGATTATCCTTTCATGTGATTTGTTTTTAAACTCACTTAGATACATCCCCACCATTGAAATATCTAATAGCACTGTTGGCATTTTAAGCAGTGCTTCCGCCACTGTTCCAACCGCAGCAACATAATGGTTTTAATTTCTTGATAACACTTTGGCTGTTACTCTTAATTTGTTTTGAGACCATGTGTTACCACATGGAGCTACTCCATAACATAATTTATGGCAAAACAAAGAATATTTATATTAAATGCAGGATTTGACAATTTTGGAGAACTTACTAAATGCTAGCGCCGATGATTGGAATTAGCAGACTTTATTTCTTATACAGCATGATTGTTGACTTGAAAGCACCAATAATCACTAATCAGACCATTGATAAAGTCGACAATCACCCGGGTTCCAATTGCACACACTAAGCTTAGGAATTCCATGCACTTTGTTACGCTGGGAAGATTACACCTCGGTCCACTTTGGTGCAGTACATGTATGAGGAAATTTCATGTTATTCAAGGACTTCCCTAGCAATAGACATACAGGTCTTGAATTTTTTAGGTCCAATCATCTTCTACTAGATGCCGATCCTCAATTCTATCGATAGTTTATAATGGACAATCATGGAGAGGTAAAACTATGAACTTATTCCAATCAAACATAACATCCGAAGTTCAATGAACATGATAACATTGCGAAAGTCTAAACAAGAAGTCATCCCAAAACTGGTAATACACACGCCTCAAGGGCTGGATAAATATCAGAGGACCATAAATTACCGAGAAGCCAACAACAAATCCAAGTGCCATGCTCATGTAAAACGACTTCATGTCAATCCAGCCATTTTCCTCGTGATGTTTGGACCTTTGAGTTGGAATAGTAATCAGCTTCTTCAGGATTGGTAGTCATTGGGCAACTTTTGTCAAGTGGAAAACCACATAGTCCTTCATTACCTTCAAACGAACCTTCTGAAAATGTGAGAAATTGTTTCCTTGTTGGGATCATTCCAAAAAGTTGATTATTGGAGAGGTTCAGGAATGATAGGAAGTTCAGATCTGAAAGCTGCACTGGAATTGTCCCATTGAGGTAGTTCTGTGACAAGTCTAGGGACTCAAGCTGCTGTATTTTTCCAAATGAGGGGGGGATAGGACCTGAAAGCACATTGTGCGACAGGTTGAGAAAATGGAGTGCTTGGAGATCTCCCAACCCTTGTGGTATTGGACCCTTCAATCTATTGCTCGAGAAGTCGATCGAGGTGAAAACAGTTAGAATCTTCATTAGTTCAAGCTGCAGACCTTTGAAAGTAACACTAACAGTGTCTTTGATAAGAGAGCTCGCTCCACCCAAGAAATGGATATCGAAGATGGTCAAAGTGCGAATTTACCTTCATGGCCTCCTAGGACATGAGGAAATCTTCAGGAAGCATACCACTAAATTGTTGAAAGCTAGGTCAACAATTTGAAGCATGTTCCATGTGCCATTAGTGTGAGTGGACAACCAATTTGCCCATAGAATTTGTTGGAATGCAGAACAAGGACTCTCAAGGTAGATATGTTCTTCAAGTGGCATGGGAATACATCCTTAATCCAATTGTTTCCAATGTCTAGCACCTCTAACATGGAACATTTTGCCAAAGAAATCGGAAGCCTTCCTGTCAAGAGATTACCATTGATATCCAAAGTCCTCAAAAGGCATGTGCCTGGAAATGCATGCTGAATTCCTCCAATCAAGTTGTTATTCCTCAAGTTCAACACTTTGAGAGTCTCTAACATTAAGCACTGAGGAATGGTTCCCATCAAATGGTTGTTGGAAAGGTCAAGTACCTCGAGATATTGGGCTTCTCAAATTGATTCTGGGACAGGGCCATGGAAATGATTGTTTGAGAGAGAGAAGAAAATTGTGAAAGACAGGTATTTTCCCATATCATTTTGAGGAATTGAACTGAAATTGTTACTTGAGAAATCTAGGTAGACACCATTCGGGGGCAGAGGTAACGTTTTCCCCTAGAGCTTGTTTTGGTGGAGGTCAATAACAGAGAGCTAGAATGGAAAATAGGCAAAGGTTCTTCCAATTTCTCGAATAAATTGAAGGAAAGATTGACATAATAAATATATTTGCTCTCCCATATCCATTTTGGTATCTCTCCTTGAATTTGATTGTCGGAGAGGTCTAGATAGCTTAATGTGGGTAGATTTTCCAAGAATTTAGGAAACGAACTCAGCTGACAGGAAGCCAGCTTTAAAGTGGATAGAGTAGGGAAATCGAACATAGCAGAAGTGGAAGTAGCGGCATTAATTGACAAACGATTGTGGGAAAGATTTAGATGTGTGAGGCTTCTTGAGCCCTTGAAACACATCAATGTGCAATGAGCCACTGAATTGATTAGAGGAAAGTGAGAGGTACGTAAGTCCTCGAAGTTCAAAAACAAACGCTGGTATGGGTCCCCCTAATATGTTGCTGCTTAAATCAAGCACGGTTAGTTGATAATAAGTGACATTTAGAGACCCACTCAGCTTACTAGAAAACTAATTATAGGACAAATTTATGTCTTAACCGAAGGAAGTGTAAAAAGAGATGGTGGGATGCTGCCCTCCAATGAGTTGTTCTGCAGATCTAGATTTACAAGGCTTAGAAGTTCTTCCCATTGGGTGGACTTAATCTCTCCCGTTAGAGCATTGTGGTATAGCATAATTTGTCTTAGATTCTTGGACATACCGAATGAAGGAACTGAACCAGTAAGATTATTTAAAGACAAGTCCAAATAAGTCAACTTTGACAGGTTCTCCATCGAGCTTGGGATTGATCCACTCAATCTACAATTAGACAATTCCAATCTTGAACAATTTTCTAAGATTACCGATTGAATCTGGAAGCCTCCCTGAAATATTCGTGTAACTTAGCACTAGAGTCTCAAGAGAACTATCCTCCGGAAAATTGGGCAAAGGACCCTAAAGAAGTTGGTTGCCTGATAAGTCGAGAATCTGAAGTGCCTGCACCTGAAAGATTTTACTAGGAAACTCTCCATACAACCAACAATAACTCAGACGCAGAGTAGTTAGATTGGTGAATCTGGCGAGGAAACCAGGAACCGTGGTTGACAGGTTGTTGCCATTGAGTTGAATGGACGACAAATGATGAAGATTTGCAAGGGAAGAGTCAACAAGACCAGAGAGAAGGCAATTAGACATGCTCAGCACCTCAAGTTTTTGTACTAAAGAGGACAATGCATTGCACCACTCATTTCCCTCAGAAGACATGTCGATGCCATCAAGATGTAACTGTCGTAGCTCTGAAAGGTTTCCGATCAAGGTCTTCAAATTGGGACTCTTGATCTTTAGCATATCAATTCCAGGAAAATAAAGAAGAGAAAGATCAAGAGTATTTAACTTCCTCAAGCCGGATAACTCTATCGGAATCTGCCTAGAGAAATTAGCATTGGACAAGTTGAGATCAACCAGGCCACTGAGATTCGCAAGGCCAGGCGGAATTGCAGAGGATTTGAAATCGTTGAAAGCCAAGTTTAGCTTTTGAAGGTGCTTTAGCCTAAACATACTTGACGAACTATTAATATTGCAAGAGACGGATTCAAAGCTCAAGTCTAGATCGATGACCTTTCCATCCTCGTCGCACGTCACACCATTCCAAGGGTGAGCAGTCTGATTCCAAGTAACTAGCTTGGAAGACACAGATGCATTGAAGACAAGACTATTTTTCAACTCGACTAGCAACAATTCTTGATCGCTGAGACATGGATTAGAAGCCAATACCAAATAGATTCTGAAGAAATTGGTCCACATGAATGGCAAGAGAAGCCACAACAACTAGGAGGTTCTCATTGAGTACAAAACTTGGATGCTATTTGACAGAGTTCATGAGAGACCAAGTACGAGGAGGCGTTTTGTTCTTATTGGAAGTAGATAAACATGAACCTCCTTAAATTGGATTTCAATGGGACTGTGTTTGGTCTAATTCTTATCACGTCGATCACTAATTTTTTAATCGCTATGCCTGACTATCTTAAATTGACTCGCCTTACGATTAAAAATTCATCAAATAACTTGATTGAGCCTGTGGCGGCCGTTGGTTGGTTCTTGACTGTTGACGAAGAAATCCAAGAAAGAAAAAACAAGAGCATCTCTTTCCCTAGGACATCATTCCTTGCTTTCTATAGTACAAGTTCCCCTCTAGAGAGTAGATATTCAAGTCGCTCCCATTTTTTATCTAAAAGGTTCACTTTTGGGAAAATAAAGAAATTAAATATGGAGCTCTTAGACTCATTTTCTTGTTACATTTGGACTGATCTTCACAAATTAAGGAATATGGAGACATCAGTCCGAGGAGATCACCAGCAAAAACCAAGTGATCTGTGTTTCTTGGTCTCTACCTTTGCATTCTTTCACTTCTGCCAGATTTTTCCCCTTTCCAACTAGGCTTAAGTCCTCATTGTGCCCACTGAATTTACAACTAATGGTCGAACGGTTTCTCTGATTATCCTGTCACATGATTCAGATTTGAACTCCTGAGGTACATCATCTCCGCCTTCAAAGATATAAGCAAAATGTTGGGATTTCGAGTAGCGGTGCGCTGCTACTGTTATTGTTCCAAGCTAGTCTCCACTAAGGCGAACCTCATGAGGTTGCAAGATTCTTTAGTGATCTTCCTGAGGTTGATGGTTCGATATTGACTTGAGCTACTTGACCGAGTAATTTAGGCGAGGGGTCATATATCACCAGAACAAATGGTATGTGAAATGGATGAGGATCGAGCGCAAGTACTCAACCCTTGGTTTGGCTGTTGCTGCTTTCATTCTCTTTGTTTTTACTGTCATTAAGGCTTTCTTCGCCCCTTACGTATATTATCATCCCAAGAACTAACCAATCTCAACAACTCAGTCTCAGAAACATAAATAGAGAAACTTAATCTGACCAATGAAACATGTGGCATGCCCAGTTTCATTTTTTGATATTGCTTCAGCTGCTACTCGTATTTGTGTTTAAATTGCTTAAAACTTACATCTTCACTGTAATTAAATCATGTGCTACCACATGGAACTAGTCCATGACAAACAAAGAGCATCATATTAACATTGGGATTTAACATCTCCACATAACTTACAAAATGTTATTGTAGCCAACTGAAATTACCAAACCATATTTTTCGTACAAAATATATGCTGACTTGAAATCAGCAGTATTCACTAGTCAAAACAATGATGAAATGAACCAGTCAACCAAGTCCAAGTTCAAGGCCATGAGCTGAGCAGGAATTTGAAAACTTTTGGAATTGGAATTTTCAAACTGAAAATTTCCATGCACCTTCTTAGAAAAAGCTGGGAAGGCCTTTGGTCTAGTTTGGCAGCCGGTATACTGAGGGACACTCCTTAGACAATTATGGAGAGGAAAAACATTGAACTTACTAACTAACTACGGTCAAGCATAATGACCAGTAGTTTTAAGTTGACTTGACTAGGGATGCAAAATTGTCCTTTCAGTGTAGCTTCTCGATCCGGTGATTTATAAAATTTTGTTGATGAATAAAACATAATTTTTCCTATGGATGGTAATCACGTAATATTGATAATAAATTTGAAATACATATGATAGGCAAATATTGATCAATAATTTATTGATTAATCCGTTTTGTAATTAGTGATGGAATGACAATTTTATTTTTGATAGACTCAATAGTATATTTTCACTTGTTTTAGATTTTACAAATGGACGTATAAGTATATGTTGCCAATGAAATAACACTTTTATCATCCACAAATCTAGCAGTTGATTGACACTAACTTTTACATTTTACAAGTGGGTGCATTTACTATCCACAAACTCAATATTAGGAAAATATTTATCATGAGGAGGTTTAGTTTTAAGTGGTAAATATATAATTAGAACATTGATAGTTATAATTCACCAATATTTTTCAAAAGATCATCAATATACATCATTATTTGAAAATTATGAATGGCATTACAAATTTATTATTGAAAGGAAAATGATTTATTTGGACTAGATATAATGTGAAACACTTCTTTGTGATTATTAAAGCAAACCATATTTTTAGTACAAAATATATGCTGACTTGAAATCAGCAGTATTTGCTAGTCAAAATAGTGATGAAATGAATCAGTCAACCAGGTCCAACTTTAAGGCCATGAACTAAGCAGGAATTTGAAAACCATTTGGAATTGGAATTTTCAAACTGAAAATTTCCATGCACCTTCTTAGAAAAAGCTGGGAAGGCCTTTGGTCCAATTTGGCGGCCGGTACACTGAGGGGATACACCTTCTTAGACAATTATGGAGAGGAAAAACATTGAACTCACTAACTAACTACAGTCAAGCATAACAACTAGTAATTTTAAGTTGACTTGATTAGGAATGCAAAATTATCCTTTCAGTGGAACTTCTCGATCCGGTGATTTATAAAATTTTGTTGACGAATAAAACATAATTTTTCCTATGGACGGTAATCACGTAGTATTGATAATAAATTCGAAATACATATGATAGGCAAATATTGATCAATAATTTATTGATTAATCCGTTTTGTAATTAGTGATGGAATGACAATTTCATTTTTGATAGACTCAATAGTATATTTTCACTTGTTTTAGATTTTACAAATGGACGTATAAGTATATGTTGCCAATGAAATAACAGTTTTATCATCCACAAATATAACAGTTGATTGACACTAACTTTTACATTTTACAAGTGGGTGCATTTACTATCCACAAACTCAATATTAGGAAAATATTTATCATGAGGAGGTTTAGTTCTAAGTGGTAAACATATAACTAGAACATATATAACTAGAACATTGATAGTTATAATTCACGAATATTTTGCAAAAGATCGTCAATATACATCATTATTTGAAATTATGAATGGTATTACAAATTTATTATTGAAAGGAAAATTATTCTATTTGGACTAGACATAATGTGAAACACTTCTTCGTAGTTATTAAAGCAAACCATATTTTTAGTACAAAATATATGTTGACTTGAAATCAGCAGTATTTGCTAGTCAAAACAATGATGAAATGAATCAGTCAACCAGGTCCAACTTTAAGGCCATGACCTGAGCAGGAATTTGAAAACCTTTTTGAATTGGAATTTTCAAACTGAAAATTTCCATGCACCTTCTTAGAAAAAGCTAGGAAGGCCTTTGGTCCAGTTTGACGGCCGGTACATTGAGGGGACACACCTTCTTAGACAATTACGGAGAGGAAAAACATTGAACTTACTAACTAACTATAGTCAAGCATAATGACTAGTAGTTTTAAGTTGACTTGACTAGGGATGCAAAATTGTCCTTTAAGTGTAGCTTCTCGATCCGGTGATTTATAAAATTCTGTTGACGAATAAAACATATTTTTTCCTATGGATGGTAATCACGTAAAATTAATAATAAATTTGAAATACCGACGATAAGTAAACATTGATCAATAGTTTATTGATTAATCCGTTTTGTAATTAGTGATGGAATGACAATTTCATTTTTGATAGACTCAATAGTATATTTTCACTTGTTTTAGTTTTTACAAATGGACGTATAAGTATATGTTGCCAATGAAATAACAGTTTTATCATCCACAAATCTAACAGTTGATTGACACTAACTTTTACATTTTACAAGTGGGTGCATTTACTATCCACAAACTCAATATTAGAAAAATATTTATCATGAGGAGGTTTAGTTCTAAGTGGTAAATATATAACTAGAACATTGATAGTTATAATTCACGAATATTTTGCAAAAGGTCGTCAATATACATCATTATTTGAAATTATGATGAAATGAACCAGTCAACCAGGTCCAACTTCAAGGCCATGAACTGAGAAGGAATTTGAAAACCTTTTAGAATTGGAATTTTCAAACTGAAAATTTCCATGCACCTTCTTAGAAAAAGCTGGGAAGGCCTTTGGTCCAGTTTGGCGGCCGGTACACTGAAGGGACACACCTTCTTAGACAATTATGGAGAGGAAAAACATTGAACTTACTAACTAACTATAGTCAAGCATAATGACTAGTAGTTTTAAGTTGACTTGACTAGGGATGCAAAATTGTCTTTTCAGTGTAGCTTCTCGATCCGGTGATTTATAAAATTCTGTTGACGAATAAAACATATTTTTTCCTATGGACGGTAATCACGTAATATTAATAATAAATTTGAAATACCGACGATAAGTAAACATTGATCAATAGTTTATTGATTAATCCGTTTGTAATTAGTGATGGAATGACGATTTTACCTTTGACAGACTCTATAGTGTATTTTCACTTGTTTTAGATTTTACAAAGGGACATATAAGTATATGTTGCAATGAAATAACACTTTTATCATCCACAAATCTAGCAGTTGATTGACACTAACTTTTATATTTTACAAGTGGGTGCATTTACTATCCACAAACTCAATATTAAAAAAAAAATTATCATGAGGAGATTTAGTTTTAAGTGGTAAATATATAACTAGAATATTGACAGTTATAATTCACCAATATCGTTGCAAAATATCGTCAATATACATCATTGTTCGAAAATATGAATGGCATTACAGATTTATTATTGAAAGGAAAATTATTCTAACATAATATTAAACACTTCTTCATGATTATTAAATGACTCATCATCATCAAAAAACAAGATGCAATCTTTTTTGGTTGTCGCATTACGTTTAGTATTGCTTTCTTTTGGGCGGCCAAATACAATCTTCCCTGGTGTAACAGGTCTTAGGGGGAGAATCTCCGTTGGGCCATTACCTTGCTCTCAAGCAAGGAGTTTTATAAGTATGTTGCCCGCTTTTCTTTTGTTGCGCTTTGCCATATTGTTTGGAAGAATATGAATAATATACTCTTTAGGGAGGAGCCGCTTTCTATTCCAGCCATGAAGAAGCATCTTCTTAGAGTCATCAAAGACAAGGCCGTCACCTTCAGAAATGTGGAGGACTCCATTAGAAATAGAAGGCTGCTACGCTCTTGGGATGTTGACCCCATTATCTTCTCTTCGAGAGATTTCCAACCGTCTTATTTCATTTAAGTGCCTCTTCATTGTGAATTTCATTTAAGTGCCTCTTTATGTTCCCTTGATATGCTAATGACTTATTGCAACCAACAGGACAGCTGAAAATCTTGCCTTTATGCTGAAGAAAGTGACCAGCCAAATGGTCTTTTCTCCTGTATCTGGCAGGGCAATCCTCTATAGAACAATTGAAAGGCCTTTGCAAATGAATTTAGCATATTGACACAGATACAAAGCATACCGAATCTCTAGACATCAATAGGGGGGAAAAACAAACAAACAAATAAACAATGCTTCAAACCTTAGAAGAGAACATGCGTGACCGAGGCTGACTTGATGGATCTTCTCAAGTGGTCCTCCAACTTGATACTAGTCCAATCACGATACAAGATTGCAGCCTCTTGCATTTTGGAGTCCTTTTTGGTGGGATCCAATGCTTCACGCCCTTATCATATCATAATCAGATGAGCCAACATACTTTATCCGGCAAGGTCTTGATCTCAGTATAGGTAAACTGACAATAGACAAATGGAAGAGAACAAAACAGGTTCATTTTTCAACCATAGAAATCACAGACCACACTAAAAGATTGACGCTTTTTCAATGGTGCTTCCACTATATGATGTTCCACAAAATTACAGCACTATATTTATAGGTAATCGCCATTCCACAGCCCAGAAAATCATGTACATCCCCAACGATAATATCCGAATTGCCATTTCTGACACCACATTAGAAGATACAAATGTGAAAAGTTTGATGGCAAAGACCACAACCGAGCATTATACATCAAAACCATCTGTTCAACAAGACCGGTGCGACTGTGATCGGAACCTCCCCACTTTACAAACTGTGCCTCACCGTCGACCACCTCCCCGACAGGTGTAATCTAATCGAAACTCGACTAAAATTTTGAAAGAACTTGCATTATCAATAACAAAACAGAGAGCTCAATATATCTCGAGCGAATGGCCCTGCATATGCTGCCTCAAGTACGCGGGTTTCTTAAACGTGGCGCCACATTCTTCGCAGGTATTATTAGCTTTCGCTCCCTCCTTTCTCTCGACCCCTTGAGCCATTGCAGCTCCCACCTCATCCTGATAAAGACCGAACCGACACGGAAACCACTTCACATCAGCTCCCATCTCGGCGGACATTCAAATGCGAGCATTTGCCGATCGAACTAGTCAAGTCGTAGCATCAGAACTCGCAGCCCAAAACGAACCGAGCCGCTTACGAAGCATCACGAGGCAACCAAGCGAGGAGAACTGACCTGCTGGTGCGACCTGACCTCTGGGAGCTGCAGATCCCGCGGTACTCGCCGTAGTAAATCCACCAACTTGAAGAGACGCTTGGATCGGTGTTGTTCTGGGCCTAACCTGACTGGGTTCAAAGCTATGATTAGTTTGGGCCCAAATTAGGCCCGGCCTGATAAGCTTTCCAATCTGCCGATCTGCGAACAGGAAGCTGCTTGCTTCGCGATTGTTGCGCACATTATTAGATACGAGCATGAAGATGTATAGAGAGTTAACGTGAGGTTTTGTTGCAGAGATTGCGGAGGTAGATCTTCGCAATGGACATGGAGGTTGACAACGGTTCGGAAGCATGAGGTAACGAGAAGTTTTGGCAGATGCACATATAGTAAGTGAGTATTTATCTAAGATTTTTCTTTGCATAGCCACGGAAGCACATTCTCATTTCGGCACAAGTTAGAGGTCTTGATTGCCTGGCAGATGAGCGTGAAATTCACCTTGAACTGTTGAGGAGAAGAAGTTCTTACTAGAAGATTCTCAATTAGTTTTCCGTCTTGGACACCACTTGGGATACCGCGTTGTTCTTATTTGGGGCTATCAGTTGGTGCAAATGTCTTGACAATTTGGGCTCCATTCGTTTCGCGAAAAACAATTTATCTAGATTTTATAGCGTTCGTTTTACGAAAAATGAATTGATTGGGAAAAACATTTTGGATTAATATCCTAAAAACTTCAAACTAATACATCTGTGATAAATTTACCTAAGTGACCATAAAAACCCCAAACCGGTACACTTATGACAAATTTATCCCAAACTAATTTATTTGACTACTACAAATCCAAAACTGATACATTTATGACAAATATGCCATCTGTTATATTAGGTTAATAACACAAAAAACTACAAAAATGATTCAACTGTGACAAACATATATTAAAATCCCAAATTAGTACACTAGTCCATCGTCACCTATCATTCAATTCGGTAATTTGATTGTAAAATTTAATGGAAACTAACATATGGTATATTTATCACAAGTATACTAGTTTGAAGTAAATTTGTCAATGATGTACCGGTTGAAGATTTTTGGTGGTTCAAAAATTAGTTTTAGTTAAATTTGTCATAGATATACTAGTTTGAGATTTTTTAGAATATTAACCAAATATTTTCCATGAATAATCTTTTAAGCTAGGGGAAAAATGTTTTCTGCTTTTGAAAAGTGGAAAATATTTTCTTTACTTGGTCTTTCTTATCTCACATCCTTACAAGCTCTTACTTCCTTCTCCCTTTCTTTTCTTTGTTTTCCCTCTTATTCTTTCTTGGCTAGTCGCCGACCATGACAACGGTTGACGACCAGCCATAGGTGAGCCTCAAGCTCGCCAGCGAGCACGAGGTTTGCCCACCTTTGACGAGCCCAAGCTCATTACTTGCAAGATCGATGAGCGTAAGCTTGAGACGAGGCTCGTGTTCATCAATCTAGCGAGCCTCGAGCTTGTCGAACTCGGACCTCATCAAATCAATGAGCCTCGAGCTCCCTAGAGGTGGGTGGGCCTCGTGCTTGACGAGGCTTGCCTATGACTAGTTGCCAACTATCACCATGACTGATGACTTGCTAAGAAAAAGAAGAGTAAAACAAAGAAAAGAAAAAAAAAAAAAAAAAGAAAAAAAATTAATAATTGATTTTTAAAGAAATAAAAAATAATTAAAAATCAATTTTAAAAAATGAAATAAATGAAAAAGAGTGGAGAAAAAGATTTTTTTTTTTTTTTTTTTTTATCGAACAACGGCAAATATTTTCCACTTCATTTTCAGGTTTCACCCGAATACTAAAAAATAATTACATTTTCCTGAAAAATGACTTCCCGAAAAATATTTTCCTAAAATGCTACATTTTCCGCGAAACGAACGGAGCCTAAGTGTGTATATTTGCAATATTATATATATAGTGAAGGTATTTTTCAATCGCTATTTTGAGGAATAACAAGTATAAGGTTCATTCAATGGTGGTATCATAGCAAGCAATCCGAGCCATGAGCCTAGCAATAAGGAGTCATGGTATGTGATGATAGGGGTCGAAACCATTGCATTGAGCAAGTATTCATGAATTGGAGTATGTCAGAATTCTATTAGTGCACAGTCAAATTCTGTGATTGGCTGGTCGGGACCGAGCTTACTTGGTAGGTGCCAGGAATTATAAGCAAGTTAGGATGACGATGTTTCGAGTTCGATTAGCGGCACCGAGAAGCATAGCGGCTCTCATTATAATCATTGGAGAATCCACATCCAATTTTACTTGCTAGGTTAAGATCTATGCCGCCAATGATATCCCATAAAACTTGTGGATAAAATTGCACACGGATACTCCAACAATTATAATTAGAGTTGTTGAACTTCTTGATACCGCTAATTAAACTCGAAACATCCACCATCATGACTTGCTTATATTGCCCGGCACCTACAAAGTAAGTTCGATCCTCAACCAACAGATCATAGTCTTTGATTATGCATTGAGAACCGAACTGTTGTCGTCGTATACCACAACTCTTGATTATTGATTCATAGTTCTTGATCACCTTCTCTAATACCGCTTGTGAAGTGAGTCCTATACTTGCCATTCGTCAAAATAGCTATTGAAAAATACATTCAACATTTATACAACATATTAATTGCAAATACACACTTATTTACAGTCAGTCACTGACAAGTTTCTCATGCCATAGTTGTCACTCCTACACATCTCACTTTGATACACATGGACTCTCTTACATTGCTCACACCATGTATGTGTCGCACTCTTGATTATCAATGGGAAGAGGATCTGCCTATTTGTACTAATGCTAGGTCGGTAGGGGGAAGTCTCGACACACCTCTCAGCAAGTTGTCAACTTGCCAGCTTGATTAATCCAGAAAGATGGCTTCTAGAGAGAGAAATCTCTGGAAAAAGGTGGAAAAATCTGGAGAGAGGAGAAAATCTAGAGAAAAGGGGAGAGAAAGGCAATGTGACCTCTTCTATACTCTCCCTCACCAATTACTTTTTATTTACGTAGACATTGCGATCATATCAAGTTGCTTTCAAAACTCTTCAAACTTTGTAGTTTCCAATTTGGTGAAGATGTCCGCAACTTGATCACTTATCTCAGCGTATTACTTCTCTATCACTTTTTCCACAAAAAAGTGATAGTGTAATTCTACATGCTTAGTCTTTGCATGAAACGAAGAGTTTTCCGTCAAACCTATGATTGATAGATTGTCACTGTATAGCTATACCAAATAATCCACTAATTGAAAAAGGTCTTCTATTAATTGTATTAGCCATGTACTCTCTTAAGCTGCCATTGATGTGTGTACTCTAGTCGAAGTATAGCAACTGGTCGGTTGATTTAAAAACTTCGGGTGTGAAACTAATTTTCATTTTCTTTTGATCTTCACTTTCTTCAGCTTAGCTCCACCTAAACCCACATTGGGCTTCACAAATGAGATAGATAACCCGGACATTACTAGCATTCAATGATCAGATTACATATGATCTCTAGTGGTAACCTCATGGAACAACTATTTTCCCTTCCATGACTAGTGAGGTGTTACCTATAGAAAAAAATGTAGAGGGTTATTGTGTTGGTGTTTATTTCAATAAACAAGCATACATGCATAAAAATTAAAATCAAAGTTCGATCGCAATGGAAGTAAAAAGCTTATACACATGTTTCCAAAGTATTTTGGTGCATTTTAACAAAAGCACATACAAGAGACAAAGGGGCTAATTATATAACTCTATACCGTGCTCCAAATTTGGTTTTAACATTCTTCGGGTTCTAAGCATGAACGCCTAATGTTCTTGCAGTAGTGGTTCTGACGTTCTTCAGACTCTAACAAAAAACATACGATGCCTTCTAGTAACTCCGGTTCTAACGTTCATGGACTCTTGACAATGAACATTTGACACCTTCGATAATATTGCTTATGACGTTCTTCAGATATAGAATGTTTGATCTCTTCATATTGCAAGGTTCTGACTTTTCAGATTCAGCCCCACAAATGTCGAGCCTCTAGTTCATAAACACTACCAATTCTCACGTTGAATAGAAGAGAGAAATTGAGAGATCTCATAACTACAATTGTGCTAGCAATTGCTCTCGTGTGTGAATGATTTGGTTGATCATTATCAATACTTTCAATTGTCAGTTGTTGATTATTGATCATCTTGTGATCTGCTCTATGCTTTTTCCTTTTATAGCAAATATAGATTACATTTAAATCAGCTCATTAACTCTAAAATCGTTTTAGAATTAATTCGGTCGTAACTTCTAAGAAATGTAAGGTTTGATACTATTTTATACACTAATTCAAGCATTAAATCTGTAACGTGTAAAAAAAATATAAAAATTAAATAAATTAAATTTAGCATTATTCCATACATTTATTTTGGGTATTAACTTTGTAAACCTATTTTGTTATAAATATTTAATTTGACTATTACATCCCGAATGTGACACTTAAGTGTACCTTTCGTAAGTTATGACACTTAAGTGTCATTTCGTGCAAAGTTATGGCACTCCAGGGGTCCGTACGTCCTATTTTATACACTAATTCAAGCATTAAATCTGTAATTGTTACAGAGCATTATTCCATATATTTATTTGTAATCGTTACAAATTTTTATTTTGGGTATTAACTTTGTAACTGTTATAAATATTTAATTTGACTATTACATCTGAAGTTGTTTCAGTATTAATTGGTCGTTTGAATATGAACCATTTTAGATTATTAAATTGTCCATTAATTCTAAAAATGTTTTAGATCATTAGTGTGTGACCGTTAGGTTCTAAAACCATTTCAAAAATTTAATGCGACTGTTACATATTTAATTTAGCCATTAAATCTAAAATTGTTTCATATAATTAATTTGACTATTGATTCTGAACTCACTTCAAATCATTAGTGATGTCATTGATTTTGAATTCACTTAAGATCATTAATGCATCTATTAATTCTGAACTCATTTCAGATTATTAATTCGGTCATTGAATCTGAACGCACTTCAGATCTTTGATTCACCGTAAAGTTTGAAACTTTAGACTTTGCAAAGTTTGGAGCCCATTTTTCAGATATTTTATCTTCTAGCCTGACTCTAATTGGCTCAACTTGCAAATATATTTGCAATATTCTCTCTCTTATTCAAACGTCATTCTAATTTGTTATGATGCGTGACATCTCTAGGTTCATCATTGAGTTGACGACAAAACTTATACTAACATATTAGCACAACCAAGAGAACTTACTTGTCTAGATGAATCTCCTGTTCCTGCAAACCATGAGTGACATCTAGTAACATATCATGACTATTCAGATAGTGAACCCGTCAGCTTTGACGAACATGTAATTTGATCCTTTTGTCTCACCATGTCCTTATCGAACAAAGGCCATTGAATTGTTGGTTAAGCCGCCAATTCAATCATATGCCCAAATCTAATTAACATGCATCCTTTGAGATATGAACCGTACATTCTCGGTTATAACCCCGACCAAGGATTCCCATACAATGTCACGATTAAATCGCATAGGACATCAATCTTGTATATCTATATATAACAAGAAGATAGATTTTATATTGGGCACGCATGTGGCTTCGTATATGAATAAATTATGACCATCAAGCACAAAGACGGTTTGATGAGGCGTCAATATGCACACTTGTGAACCATAGCCATCTAACATACAAGTCAGCATCGTGCCTCAGATCTAAGGATTTTACATTTGATCAAAGCATGAACGATCAGACATTATCCCGCTAAAAGCTTACATATCGCCAATCGTTCTATACATGTTATGTTTAGTGAATTTGTTCGAGACAAACACCCATGTTCTAGCTTGGATATCATGATATCCAATGACTTGTGACTCATCATCCCCTCAAGGATTTAATACTGAATGATGAAGCTTGAAAACACAACGATCTCAACAGGATCATTAATATCTTTTCAATGATCCATTGACCAGGAATTGTTTAAAGATTCAGCATAACTGTAAATCTATCACACATATTCTTAATACCATAAGAATAGGTGTAGTCGCAACTAATCTTATGAACTCATTCATATATAAATAGGACGATGAATGAAAACTTATTTGTCATTAAATAATCCTTAACATGTAACTATTACATGGTTACTTTAGGGCATATAGTTAACAGATTATCCTTAATCTTACATCAATTCAGTTGACAGGTTCACTGTTTTCTCAAGTAGGAAACCCTTCTTTCCTCCGAATGTTTAGACTCAATGACAACAGCTTCCGCAAGACACTTCCCAAATCAGCCGGTTGTCTACACTTCAGACTCTTAGCCTGGTGAACAATTCTTTCGAAGGATGACCGTCAAAAAGTCTCTCTGTGTAGATCTTTCAACCATAAATCTAAGTGGCAATAACTTCAGCAGAACGATTTCTGATGCGCTTATTTATCTTCTGAAGCTAATCAGAATAGACCTATCTGCAAATTAACTCGCAGGGAAAATCCCACCTCCGCCTGGGAATCTCTAGACTCTTTATGGCCTTTATATCGCGGGTAATCTTTTAAAAGGAAGCATGCCCCCAAGAACTTGGCCAACTCTCCAACTTCACATTCCTTCGTCTTTGAATCAATAATCTCTTGGGCCCAAATGCCCCTTATCAGCCATATTGTTTTCAGTAGGTTCAATAATCTAAGCAGGGTTCGTCTTCAGATTTATCTCACTCTTCCAAAACTCCAAACCTTGGTGGTAATCAGCTTTCCAGGCCGGTCCCCAGCTCTATGACAGACGCTACTAAACTCGTGCAAATAAATGGTGTCCTAAAAACTAATTCAAGGTCAATACCACCAAAACTGGGAGGCCCTAGAACTTGCCGTTTTTAAGTCTTCGTGTAAACCTTCTAGGAACAGAAATTGGCGATGATCCAGTCTTCCTTGTTTCCATCAGCAACTGCACCAGTTTAATGCTTGTCTGGTTGCCTTTTAATCGCCTCAAAGGCGTATTACCAGATTCTCTAGCAAACTTCTCCACCACATTCACAAGCCTATGCCTCGACCATAAGGTACACGGATATCCCTTTCAGTGTTGGAAACCCTGTGAATCTGGAGCTTCCAAAAACAAGCTTACTGGGTATTCCCTTCCATCGGTGTGCTCCACAGTCTGCAAGAGCTTTTGCTTTACCAGAATAATATCATTGGGATGATCCCCATGATGATTGGCAATGTGATTCACTAAGTTGTATCATCTTGCGAGATAATATGCTTGAGGGAAGCATGCCGGCCTCAATAGGAAACTGCAACAATCTGGAGCTAAATTGCCCCTGGATAACCTCACTGGTTCAGTGCCTGATCAAGTGTTTGGCCTCTCTTCCCTCTCGATGGACTGTTCGTGGCAGGTAATGCATTGACGGGTCCAATGCCATTGCACGTGAGTGAGAGGTTAATCTCACGGCACTCGATGTCTCCGAGAACCACATGTCTGGAGCAATTCCAACCACTTTGGGACTGTGTGGAGTTGGAATCTCTTACATTGTAAGGCAACCAATTTAGTCGAAGCTATTCCTTGATCTTTCAAAATTTTGGAAGGCATACAAGTTGTCGACCTTTCTTGAAACAATTTATTGGGTCAGATTTCTGAGTTCTCAGCCGAGCTCTGTCTCATCCAGAGTCTCAACCTTTCTTTCAATATGTTTGCTGGTAAAGTGCCAAAAGGAGGAATCTTCAGTAAGCTTAGTGCAATATCAGTTGATGGAAATAATTAGCTCTGTGGAAGAATTTAAGAGCTGCAGTTGCCACCGGGTGATATTGAAAACAACCGACGGAAATCTTCAAATCATAAGAAAGTATTGGCTTTCAGCATAACCTTCCTGACTTTCTTAGTCTTGGCATGGACTTCCATTGCTTTCCTTTGGGCACAAAAGACCCAAAAGGGAAATCTTCATCCACCAATTTGAAAAATCAGTAAATGAAACTTACTCAAAACTCTAGAAACAACAGATTGATTTTCCGCCACCAACGTAACAGGTGAAGGAAGCTCTGGCACCGTCTTTAAAGGGACGCTGCGGGAACCAGATTGTTGCTGTAAAAGTGATTAAACTTCAGGAACGCAGAGCTAAGAAGAGCTTCGTAGCCGAATGTGAAGCATTGAGGAATATTTGGCATCGAAATCTCATCAAGATCATTGCGTCTTGCTCGAGCATAGATTTCCTGATATGCTCATGCAGGTCATAGATCCCTCGCTAAAGTCGGCAGAAGAGGGAGACATATGACAACTTAAGCACGTGCTTGGCTATGGTCATTCGGATCGCATCGTCCATTCAGCTGCATCTGAACGGATAGGGATCGGTGATGTTGTCACTGAACTGGATAAGGCCGAAACCTTTTTCCTTGGAAAGGGGGTAGTACCTCGTAACAGAGGTAGTGACACAGAAAGCATGGTAGTCTTGGAGATCCTTCTTTGTTGCAACATATCTAGAGGTCAAGAGAATGGATTTGGATAGATGCAATTATGTAGGGATCGGTGTAAAATTTTCACAGGCTTGTATGTCAATTTGGAATGATGTCAATGAAGTGCAAAACATGAGGAAGTTTTCAGTGGTCTGGTTATCAATCACAGCTCACGTAACTTGATCATTAACCCCCAAATCAAATAAAAATAATAATAAAAAGATAGAAAGAAAGACCGAACTAAATTCAGATACTGTCGCACTGCATATGTACAATTTTTACTTTCGTACCAAGAATAGAGCTGGAAATGTAAGTAGTATGACAGTTGATGTCTTCAAGCTTTCAGAATCACAAATAACACAATGCTACCGAACGACATTATCTACCTTTGTAGCTTCACGGCAAATGCAGCAAGCTTTATATAGTCAACAACAAAGTTTTAAGAAATGATTGTTGTCGGATTTTGTCCAAATATTATTATCTTATTGGTTTCAGGTTTGTGAGCAGTGAGCTCAATGGGTTGAAAAGAAAAGAAAACAAACCATTTCAGCTCTTCCAAGCTAAACAAAGCAGCCCTAAAAATCATGCACGATTGCATTCCTTCAATTGTCTGGTCACGGTTACAAAAGCATAATGCAACTCTTTCTCCCAATAAAGTTTACAGAATCAGTGCTTCATGTGGCCAAGCATCATAAGATCACGTGCATGTATTCATCGGTGTCTGGCAAAGCGAGAGAGGAAACATGGTGTACAAAAATTTATGCACAAATAATGTTAAAAGAGAAAAAATCCACAGATGCCAAAGTTCATTCAATAGGAACCGGACAAGAGAAAACATAACTCCAAACAATTTACAGTTAGCAGCTGTAAACTGCCTGGTTTACAACATAAAGGATGAAAGCAAAAGTTTTTTGTTGGTAATGCTTGATAGAAATGAAGAATCAAAACAACAGTATAGTGAATGCAGTATTTCTATTTTGTGAACTTGTCCTTTGAAATTCAAAACATTGAGGGGAGAACTCCAATTGTATGTCCAATAGGTGAATCTCGCTGAAAGGAAAGAATGGTCGCCAATTCTGGATTGTAGTCTTACAACTTGTGGATTAGTTTTACAGCTCAGAACTAACTTGTCAGTTGAACCTCTTCAACCTGTCAAATTCAATTCAACAAAGGAAAAGAAGTGCACAATCAAAATAAAAAGCCAGTCTTACAATATAAAGAATTGTGACTTATCAAACATACGAAGCATGAAGATGCTTAAATAGGAGTCACAAAAATTTGCCAAAGATGATGATGTGCAAGCAACAAATACAACATCAGGATACCACTTTATAACAATGATAGGTCACAATGTCCACAGAACTATCTATATGGACCAAAAAAGACCTACAAAAGTTTACAAGTAACTAGCGTACAGAAGGATACAAATACAATAACCATAAGCACTTGCTTCTCAATAACAAAAATTGAACATGAAATGCCCCCCGATAAACAAACACATCTTTCATTCATTTGGCTCACAACCTAACTTGCACATGCATTAGCCTCTCTTCTAGCTAAAATCCTTTCTACTGATGATCAAAAACCTCTTCAAGAAAAACATTCTGTAATATCTACTCAGTTTCCCAGGTTCTCCCCACTTCTTCTCCACTTAATACATCTCCACAATTGCCCTGCCAATTTACTTTTATAGCTTAGATCTATTTCACTGCTAATGACTAGTATATTTGCTATTCTTTTAGCTTAGATCAATCAGGATCTCAAGTCACCATACCAATGCCAGCATTCACATTAACAGCATCCTGCTGGTGCTCACACTTCATCTTGGCACTCCATTGCACATCCTTCTTCCTATTTTTATCCTCTTGTGATAAGGAAGCAATTATATCTGCACAGATTTTCAAAACAGGTAGGCAAACTCCAGCTGCCAGCCCTCTAAACAATTCAGGGCATGCAATAAGTGCAGCTATGAATTCACATCAATTCCCCACCTCCGACAGCATGACCAATGCAAACACCTGACAAGAAACTTTACAATATGTGTAGTCTGATTAAGACTTCTAAGATCCCCAGATAAAACTGCTTGATTTCTTGATTTCCAAATCAAGTACACACCCATTCTAGACCAAACTCCAGCTACAAATCTTCCAAAATCTCAATTAGTAATCCACTTTAGCTCATGTTATACATCTATGACTACCACCTAGTGCTAAAAGCACAAACTGCCAAAGCCAACTCCCTTTACCAAATATCTCTACAAGGATGGTTGCACAGGAAAAGAAGATGCACCTGACACATGGAGAATGGCAATTAAATGTCGCACAGCATTATATATAATAACGTACACTAGATGAGAAATGTTTACATGCATCTGATGTATGGGACCCACTACCGAGAGGGAGTACACGGCAGAATACAGAAATACTTTTCACACTTAATTGGCTTAATTGGAACATTTAGCTCGGGTCATTGTCTAGCATAACATATAGTCAGGAACTTATGCCTAGGTTCTGTAAAGTTCGACATCATAATTAGGCACCGCATCAAATGCCAAAGCAGATAAGATCCTAACTATAGATATTCATTACACACTCGCACTACATTGGGAAAAAATATTAAAATGAACAAGGAAGACCAAAGAAACCTATATAGCTAAGTTTTAAAAATCGGAAGGTATTGATTCTTCATGAATCTAGTTTGCAAGCAACAATCAAATATAGACCAGACAGCATATGCCTAAATAACACCTTTTCCCAGTCTTTTACAAAAGCATGCACACTCACACAACACATACAAGCACAAACACAATGGAATGGTTCTGAAAAGAGATGAGAGATTTCAGGAACGACAACCAAATTTGCCAAGCTCAAGTTTCCACCTCTCTTATACTATGTATAGGAGAATGAACTAATTTTAATAGCAAGTGCAGTCGCAGATTCATTAAAATTTGGTGATTTTGGAAATGAAAGCATGACCCTTTCAAGCTTTAAGAGTCTGAAATTTGTAAGACTTTAATCCACAGGATTGGTGAGCTATCACAAGTAATTCTTTGATTAGGATTAATGTTGGTCCCAATGAATAACTACCCCGATAACGTACCGATCACATCTTTATTACTTTCCTCATTGCGATAACAACGAGACATAGTAAATATGGAGAGTAGTCATCAATGCAAAGACAAATTCAGGTAGAAACTTATTATGGGTCGGACTTACGATCATCCAACCCGACTAAAATGTACAATAGGATTGTTTCATAAGATCATCGCTAGATTAATCAAGCCTCATCCCACACGTGATTAGAAAACAAACCATAAGCTCCCCCGCCGTAACGAATAAGCTTTGCACACATCACGTCATTAGTCATGCTAAACTGAAGTTTATGCACAAAGCTAGCTCTTTTTGAAACATATGCTATTTAACACTAATCCAAAAGGTGAGAAGAAGCATCGCATCTTTCGCATACCCCCTTAAGATTATTGAAATCTCTATGCCATAGGCTTCCAGTTCTCCCTGAGGGAAGAAGCATTCAAAACAGTACTGAGAAACGTTTAAAGGCTCCCAAGTCCTCAATGGTGTCCGATGCAGGGTAGCAGGTGATATTACTGAAGTCAACAGATTTCATATGAGAACAGCACGTGAACAGAAGTCAGAAACTTCGGCATGGACATGGAGTATTCCGACGACCAAAGAACCCAAGAATCCACACAGACAAATCAACAAACAACACACCAACGACCAAGCGACGAAGACGATGGCAGAAAGAAAGGCATAACTTCAAAAGGGAAACAAAACAGAGGGATGCATTCAGCAATAGAAAAAAATTCAAAACACTCCGACACAAAAGGACATGGGAGAACAAACGAAAACGGCAAATCGCACAAGTCAAAAAGATTTCACTTTTATACGCGAAACGGGCAGGTCTAGCTACACAAACCACAAGTTCAGGTTCCCGATGAGGATGGGAAAGGTAGAATCCTCAGTCCACTCTTCGTCTTCCTCCTCGTCGCACCAACTTTCCTCGGTCAACCTCTCGAGGTAACTCCCGTAGATGCGCTCGGGCATGTACCCATTGTCCTCCCCGGTCATGACGTGCCCGTGCCACTCCCACGTCCGGTAGTTCGGGTCGGACCCGTCGTAGGAGCGGACGCAGACGTAGTGCTCCCCGAAGGTGACGGCCTCGCCGGAATTCGGCTTGAGCGAGTCGCCGTTGCCGGAGCAGAGGGTCCTGATGATCTCCAACTCGATCCTGCGCGCTTGCTCCGCAACCCAGGCTCTGGTTCTGCTCTCCCGCTCACTGCGATCCTCCATGGATGATGGGTCCGGGAGGGAGGACCCAACAGAGGACTGGCGGGGGAGAGCTGATGCTGCTGATGGGTTGCTCAGGTTTTGGGTTTCGGGAGGAGGGAGGCTGGCCAGATTGTGGGCGGAGGAGGAGGAGGAGGAGGAGGAGGAGGAGGGAGTCTTGGCCATGGTCATGATGAGTCTCTCGACCGATCAAGAAGCGTCTTCTCACGTACCCAAAGTTTTTTGCAGTTTCGAGGTCGAGGCGGAATAACTTGGCTTGGCTTTTATAGCGCCAAAAAGGGAAATCTCGGCACGAGGAGGAAACTCATTTAGGACGACGGCTTTTGTCCTTTTGAAATCGGACAACTCGGTTTTTCCTTTCCCGACCGAGAAAAAAAAAAAGAAAAAAAAAACTTGCTTTTTCTCTTTCTTTATTCTTTATTATTTTTCTCTAATGTAAAAAATTAAGATTTAAGAATTTGCTTTTTTTATAAAGGTAAGAAATGTCTAGATTTTGCCGAATAATTACAAGGAATGAGGCCCGGCACTTATAAGAGACAGATACTCAAAGAGACGATCAAGTCAAAGAGAGTGTAAGGGTACTGTGGTTCTCGAGGAAAATCAAAAAATAATAAGAAGTCGATAGAGGGAAAAGACCACAACAAAAATAAGGTAACCTAATCAATCAAAAAAAGAAGGATGTAGATCCCAATTTCGTTGCAGTCTTCTATTCTTGGGCGTGTCCGAAACATGAATAATTTAAAACACATTTAAAAAAAAAAAACAGTATTTTGTGTCCCTTAAAAAAAATGGATGAATGAACACATTCCTATTGTTGAAATACCCACCGTTGATTATATCGACTAATTATTTCAAACAACATAAGGAATCATTTTTACAGAATATTGCTCAGATTATTCATTTTGCACGAAACAAATGAAACTTAATTGTTTTTCCATCCATCTTTGGCCTAATTTTGAACTTGGTTTTGGAGATGCCAAATTATAGATGCGTCATTATTAATTTACTAATTTATTTACTTAAATTCGAGAAGCTCGGAAGCGAAATGTAATCAAGTTTGGGGCATTATACATGCCCTGCTCGAAAGATGGAAAGACTCTGCTCTTCGAGTACAGGAAGGTCTTCAATTATAAGCTATTTACACCAACAATTAAACTCTTTTCAAATGGATAAACAGTGGACTAGTCAGTTAAATGAGTTTGATTGATTGCAATCGGCATAGTTATCGATTTATTGACCAGTTCATCGATGACCATCGCAAGTAGCTTTTCGGCAACTGTACAATATAGCTATTGATGATAAACGAACTGTGGTTACGAAGATTGGTGGCACTTCAAGCTATCAAACAAATCGACAGGTGTAAGGCACAGATATCAACATCTAGGAAGAAGAATCAGCAACATCATGCGTTGACAACATGGACGAATGGTAAAGCGGGGTGCGACGAAATTCATCGATGGAACAAATAATGACTTGGCCATTCTAAAATTATTAAGTGTTGGGAGCAAAGGGAGAACACGAGGATAAGGATATCGACTTTAGGTAAGGATACCGAATGATGGTTGAGTAACCTAATGCCCTTGGAAGTTGCAATTGTTTATAGATGGGATCCGCATGTAGATAGAGGGATTGGAATCTCGGGAGGGTGCAATTATAATTGTACATATAATAAAAACTTACAGTATGCAGTTGTAATTAGTGGATTACTTATACGGCGGTATGTAATTATGTAGAGATTCATCGTCCGAGAAACACATTCCAAATGTAAACTGATGTTATTGTCTTTTTCGTTTCCATCACTTATGATCTTTTGCCTTTGAATTTGCCGTTCATTTTCGTTGCAAGGCTGATTGAATTCCTATCTGAAATCACCACCGAACCCGTCTCACAGAAAACTTAAAAATTGACTTTTTGATGAAAGATTTTACACTTGGATCCTAAAACTTTCATTTCATGCATTTAAACCCTAAAAACTTGCAATTTCAGTACCCATTCACCTAGTCCGTTGTCATTAGATGGGAAATACTACGTGGCTTTTTTTTATTCAATCCTACACGCTGTAGTAGGAAAAACCCTCATAGATTTTTCCTATTCAATAAAGGATTGGAAGAACCAAAATGGATGAGTGTGATAAGTTTTAGGACTCATGTTGTAATTGTTCCAATAATTTCTAACCAATTTTTCATTGCAAGATGTTGATATGAGCATATAAACTTGCAAAAAGCGATATTGTTCCTCCTACAAATTGTAGAGTTTAAATGTAAAATTTGGGATGAACATCATATTGACTATTAATATACCCGAGGCTTCGGCATGGTGAGCTGAGAACAGTAATATACAAAAGTTGGAAAAAGTGCCAAAAAAGTTATAAACCTTTTGTCTTTGTACCGATTTAGTCCTAAACTTTTTTCTAGTGCCGGTTTAGTCCTAAACTTTTTTACGTTGTGCCAATTCAGTCATTTCCGGCTAATTTTGGCCGGATTTTGCTGACTGAACACTAGCCGGCTGACGTGAACAATTTTTAATAATATTTTAATATTTTTGAATTTTTATTTTTATTTTTTATTTTTTTTTTCTTCTTCCTCCAGTTAGTCGCCGGACCTCAACCTTGCCGGCCACCTCGCTAGGGGCCGCGAGGGTGGCCTCATGCTGGGCGGCGAGGGCGAGCCTCGCCCATGGACGGTGAGGGCAAGCCTCGCTCACCCGACGCGAGGCCGCCCTCAAGGCCCGGGCGGCGAGGGCGAACCCCGCTAGCTCGGCGCAAAGAGGCATGTCACTGTTGGGAGACAATGGTGGCAGCAGTGAAGCGAACTGAGGTGACGATGGGGAATGTGACGGAGGAGTTCACTGCGGCGATGCATGAGGGGTTCAGTTGGCGGGGCTTGCCCTCGTCGATCATGGGCGAGGCTTGACCCTCGCCGATCCGGCGAGGGAGAGCTCGCCGCCCGCCCCCTTAAGGGCGGCCTCGCGCCGAGCGAGCGAGGCTCGCCCTCGCGGCCACTGGCGAGGTGGCCGGCGAGGTTGAGGTCGACCTCATCGGCCGTTGCCTCTAGTTGGTCACCGAGGTCTAGCGACCGGTTGGAGGAAGAAGGAGAGAAGAAAAAGAAAAAAAAAAAAAAAATTCAAAAATATTAAAATATTGTTAAAAATTGTTCACGTTAGTGCCAATCAAGCTACGTTAGCCGGTTGGCATCTAGTCAGCAAAATCCGGCCAAAATTGGCTGGAAATGACTGAATTGACATAATGTAAAAAGGTTTAGGATTAAACCGGCACCAAAAAAAGGTTTAGAACTAAATCAGCACAAAGACAAAAGATTTAGGATTTTTTTGACACTTTTCCCTACAAATATTTCAACCGATTTTTTTGAAGTTTAAAATATGCATCAATGGACAGTCTTTTAATAAGGATTTGGGAAGGAGAAAATAGATATTTGAAGAGTTCACATTATATTTGGTATGTCATGGTAACTTATCATTAGGACATTTTTCTCGTCTCTATCAGTAAAATGAGTGTATAAGCATTGAGGATAGTCTTCTGAACGAAAATTTTCTATATGGGAGCATTGTTGAAATAGGGTTTGAGAAAAGACTTATTTAAATTGACATTATACATAACTGGTGTAGCTAGTTAATAACCTACTTTTTATATAAAAACAAAATTCATTGTCTTCTCAAATAATAAGTTTGGAAGTACATAAATGTTGAAAGACGCCGACCTAAAATGAGATCAAAAGATACGATTTTTATTCCATTACATTAATATATTATTAATATCGCTTTAAGAACCAATAATGAATATAAAAAGGTTAAAGGCGAGGTCTCTATATATTTCCCTTGAATACAATAGATGTAAATTCAGATATGCTTATTTTCATGTCAAGATCAAGTTGTGTTGTCATATGGTGTTTTGGAAAGTACCATATTTTATTATGGCAAATTATTATCAAGTACATATAGATTAAATACTAAGATAATTTACTTAAAAGTAATGAAGAATTAAATGTAAAAGTTTTTAAAAATAAGCTTGAAAGAAATAACTAAAAGTGAGAGCATGTGAGTGTAGGCACCCTCCTTTGTATTTGGTCCACAAACTGTCGACCTACCAATTTATGTATTAAGATTCGTTTAGGCCGTGAAATTGTTTTTCCTGCTTCAGCGCATGAGTTGCTCTGTCTCCCTCCCTCTCTCTCTCTCTAATCGATCTTACTTTATTTCTACTCTAATTCTCACACCTTCTTATAGCACGCGGGAATCAAAATCCACACTTAAAAGCTAAATTGTCTCACCTCAACCCCTTAAAATGTGAGGATTCGAATCCCTCACCTCCTCCTTCCCATGTGAAAAGAGGGTGATTGAGTTGCTCACTAATTACTACTAAATTTGGCCAAGTCCTAAACATTTCCAATGTCCTTAAGGTTAAATTTTGATCGAAAATCACTAATAAGGATAATCTAGTTAGTGTTGAAAGAATTACATTGAAAAAGTCAAAAGATTTATGATCAAATTGGCCAAACTAAAAAATTTCAAGCTGAATTGGCTGCCGCATGCTAAGACTAAGATTTTTAACAATTATCCCAAAAGCTAAGCATTTGTATGTCAGAAAGAAGTTCATGATGTAAATAAAAAGGCAGAACAATTCAGAGGATAAAAAATACAATTTACCTTTTTCTCCCGTTGTTTTTCTTTTCAAAAGACTAGCAACATTCGCTAATGTATAAATCTGAGGCAAAAATGTATCATACGCCATGAGGGACTCGTGAACGCAACAAGAGACAGTCAAACAATCATTGAAATACTAAAGGCCGCGCCACTACGGTTCAGGAATTTAATCGAGCAGCTGGTAGGCGTCTCAGTCGTGAATCCATATCCGACAATGAAGCAGCGATTTGCAACCAAACGTATCACAACATCATTTTTAAAAAAAGGCTCAACTCACTCACAGGCGCATCCTCGATTGGAGACTGTGTTCACACAAACCACAGCCAAATTTCTTGGCCCCAGTCTCACCAAGACAGAGTACCATTGCCTTGGAATTGCAAACAGAGACTGCGAAAGGCGATCAGACAAGAGCGCGGAGGTCCCCCCGAAAGGGTCTACATCGAAGGTCGGAGCCGGGCATCGAACGAGTCCAGAGAGAACTTCGAGTGAAAATAGAATGCGCGAGCTCCCCTGAAGAATTCTGTTGCGCAGTTTCCCTTTCGTGCTCGAGCGTGCGGGTAGTGGTTAGATGAGAGAGAAGGGGCAAGAGAGAGAAGGGGAACCTGTTGCAGTACATCCCTCAGAAGCAACGGATTCCCATCCCGTCTCTCCCGCACCTTCGCTCGCTCCAATTTTGCTTCGCGTGCGTGGCTTTTCTGCTCTCCAGAAGAAGAAGAAGAAGAAGAAGAAGAAGAGCTCGAGAGGTAAAGGAAGACACGGTCGGTGTTCAGAGGGCCCAGGCTTTTATAAACGAGTCTAATTGGACCTGAGTGTGGGCTCACAAGTGGGCTGCATGAGATGGGCTTGGGGAGGCAAGGCTTCTTCTGTTGGATCAGTTTTGAACCGAACAAATTGGACCAGGCCCTTTCATATAGGATTGAATTGGACCCCTTAATTATTCTCTCTCTCTCTCTCTCTCTCTCTCTCTCTCTCTCTCTCTCAAATTACGCTTGATTTATCTACTAAAATTCAAGTGCCAACCAATCCAATATGAGAATTGATTTACCGTACTATTGTAAGGAACTTATCTATCGAAGGAATACCGTACTATTGTAAGGAACTTATCTATCGAAGGAAGATTGGCCTAGTTTTCTTGACTCACTAGGTGTCACATGGGCAATTCCATAATTAAGAAAGTCGTCCTATGCATTGTGACAAATGGTATTAGAACAAAAATCCCTCCAATAAGTGAGTGGTTTGGGGAAAGCTTGTGGTCCACATGATCCTATGAGCATGGGCATTGATCATTGAGGTCAAGGGGGTTTGAACAAGATGCAACTCTTGGCAAGATTCTAAGATGGCAATGAGGGAGACAAGAATGATCAAATTGCTCACTAAATAGGGAAAACGTTCATGGATCATGGGCAAATCTCAAGAGGAAGTTTATTATCATGTTTCAAATAATGGGAGAAATGTCCAATGGTTTGTTGAGATCAAGAAAATTAGTATGCAAAGGAAGGTGCTACCAAGTGTCAAGAAGCGCACAAATATCTAGAAATCTCGAATAACTTTCATCAAGGGAGGTAACTGATAGGGTGGAGTGGCTTGTTTTGTTGCGTAAGTGTTTGCCATTCATGGAAGTTATTGTGGGAATAGCGTTGCTGGATAAAGAATGCAAGAAAGCGATAGAGCTAGTGAAGGTTTTGCAAATTTGAGTGAGGGAGAATGCCACAGACCGAACTCTTCCATACTCTCGTATTGACACCTAAATTTTGGCATCCCACGTAGTAATTTATGCATAGGATCAACCACAACCCATAGCAAAAATATTAAGTTAAAATTGCATATAGATATCAAGAGCATTTGCATTAATATTTACACTTGCATTAGATTGATAGCAGATGAATTCAATTGAAAGGATTTGAATTTAATTGTGGACTGAGCCCATGAACTAAAAGAATTTGGCCAAGCCCGTTAATTATTATGGGTAACCTTTTTGCTCGTTGGTGTCACACTCGGAAAGTCTACATTACTTGGTTGAATCTGCGAGGATTTTCGGTATAAATACATGGAGGTGCGCGGTCTAGGGATATGCGATCAAGAGCGAAGTATAAAATGTGCAGAATTTTCACAACAAAAACGAAAATTGTGACAGGCTTAATGGGAAAGAGAAATCTCGTAATAAAGCCCACTGGGTGCATATAATACTCTGCCATATTAGGTGCACAATCTATATCCCAGAGCACTACTAATAAAAGGAAAGAAAATCTGCTCACCTTCCTCGACGACATCAATTGTCCCCCCATAAAATACTCTTTAGAGGAGGCCACAAAAAGAGTGAGAGAGAGAAGGCTACTTTCCTCGGTCAAAGACTTCGTTGGATCCAATGTGCATTATTATTTGCAGGTTTGTTTGGGTCTTGCTGGAAGTGCTACAGATTCTCTTGCGACACCGTAAGCAATGCCCACCACGGTTTCTCCCGACTTGTCATTGAGGAGCAGTCCCCACCGAGCTGCTTTTCCTTGGCCAAGACACCATCGGGCCGGCCCCCGTCACCACGAGCACCGCTTTGTCGAGCCACTGCCGGCCGGCCACGTTAGCAAGGAGCCTGGCCGAATCCCTTGTGTGCCGGTTACCAGAGTCTGGTCCCCCGACCATGCACCGGGCCAATATTTTGGGTGATTGGATGGTATCTTTGATTCGGAGTTGATTCTTTGTTTTCATTTGATTTCGTTCATTCTTTTCCAAATAAAAATCTACAAAAAGATTGGATAGGATTATGGTAGATATTAAATAATATTTGGGTAGATTTTAATAGATAATATTGCATGTTTAAACTAGATTGCATGTTTAGACAAGATTTCAAAATCAATTAGAATTGAATTTAGAATCTTTTGTTTTTTCTAGGATAGATTGCATGTTTCAATTAGCAAATTTAATTAATTTAGAATTTCATTAAAAATACAAAAAACTGTCAAAGTCATGTGTCACATCATCATGCCATACTTCATATATCATGCTATAGCACCTATTATGTCAATCGCTAAGTCATCATATATGCCACGTCATTGATTGCGTGTCATATAGCTCAATTGTGATCCATAAAATTTTAAATTATTAAATATGATCATAAACTATTGATATATATTTAATTTAATTCATCGATTATATTAAAATATTCAATGCTATCCTTAAACTTAAATTAATGAAAGGACAATACTGAACATTTTTGTATAATTCAAGGATTAAATTGAACCACATTGAACAATTTAAAAATTTATAAATCAAAGTTCAGAGACCATACTGAACAAATTAAATATTTAGAAACTAAATTACACATTTAGTCAAAGTTTAATAATCATTTATGTCATTATTCCATTGTAAAGTTATAGTCTGGAATTGTAAACCATTATTTTCTTTTTGTGAGATTTGTGCGATGGAAATATTGGAGTTCTCCTGTCTTAGCACAAGTACCCAGTATAGAGGAAAATAAAAAGAGATATTACTCTATAATTGTTTTGACGTGGTTTCTATTGGGCCTTACCAACAGACAAAGTTAATAAAAATCCATAGATACCAAAGTTCATTCAATAGGAACCAGACGAGAGAAAATATAACTCCAAACAAATCACAGTTACAATTATAAAAAGTTACATTATAGAGGATGAATGCCAAAGTTTTTTTTGTTAGTAATGCCCGATAGAAATGAAAAATCAAAACAAAACTTTAGCAAATGCGGTACATCTATTTAGTTTCCTCTATATTGTGAACTTGTGCTTTGAAATTCAAAAAATTGACGGCGAGAACTCCAAATGTATTTCCAATATGTGAATCTTTCAAAAAGGGAAGAATTATCATCAATTCTGGATTGTAGTCCTACAAATTGAGGATTAATATTACAGCTCTGAACAAACTTCTAGTTGAACTTGTTTAACCTGTCAGGTTCAATTCGACAAAGAAAAAGTAGTGTACAATCAAAAAAAAAAAAAAAACAGTCTTACTATATATAGAATTGTGACTTATTAAACATACGAAGCATAAAGATGCATAAATAGGAGTCACAAAAATTTGCCAAAGACGCTGATGTGCAATGCAACAAACACAACATTAGGATGATACAACGCCACTTTTTAAGAAAGGTCACAATATTCACAAAACTCTCTATACCGACCAAAAAGAAACCTACAAAAGTTGACTATCAACTAGCGTACAGAAGAATACAACAATAATTACCCTAAGCGCTTGCATCTCAATAATGAAAATTGAACACGAGATGCCCTCCCATAGGCAATCATACCTTTCATTTCATTTGGCTCGCAACCTAACTTGCCCATGCCTCTCTTCTAGCTAGAATACTTTCTACTGATGATCAAAAACCTCTCCAAGAAGAACATCCAGTAATATCTACTCAATTTTCCTGTTCCCCTCACTTCTTATCCACTTAATACATCTCCACAATCACACTGCCAATTTACTTTTATAGATTAGATCAATCAGTTCTAAACTCAAGTCACCATACCAATGCCAGCGTTCACATTAACAGCGTCCTGCTAATGCTCACACTTCATCTTGGCACTCCATTGCACATCCTTCTTCTTATTCTTATCTTTTTTTGTGATAAGGAAGCAATTGTATCTGCATGAATTTTCAACTCCCATTTTTTGGTGGAACAGAAAGCCAATTGACATTTTTGGTCTAGACAAATGAAATGTCATATTCACTATGTTTCAACATACCGATTATGAAGGGCTTTTTCGCATGATTTGCACTCGAAGCAAATATAGGTTTATCGAGCGACACTAGAGTGATTCACAATTTAATTTTTGAGAAAGTGGGGAAGTACTATTGCTCATTTATCTGTCCTACCATGGGTGCAGTTTGTTCTAAGCGAGAGAGGAGGGATTTCTTCTTTTGGGTACAAATTTGCAGCGGGCGAGCTTCTTTTTTATCCTACAAAACCTTCAACAAATTTGTTTTCGAGCTGATGATTTCTCTAAATTCAATTCATAGCGTTATTTTGTCCAAACGCAGGTTTTTTTAGTATTTTTGGACTTCAACATTAGTGTTTTTTTTATTGAAAGAGCTTAAAAGCAATCACGCACGTGCTATGCAGATTGCATCACGCTTGTGTTGAGAGCTACGTAACTCTCCTATCAAATTAAATTCAAATTGATAAGCTATTCTAAGACACATCAATGCTAGATAAGTGGGATAGTTACTTTTTTGGTCTAATTAAGGTAAAGATAGTGTGTCAAGATTGATGTTAAGAAAGTGGGAGGGAAATGGAGGCTTGTTTATTTCATGGAAAATGAATAATTTGAAAAAAAAATTCTTAAAAATAATCGCTTATATCATTCAATATAATTAGTCGACAAAAAATGCTCCGATTATCGATAATAATTTCTATCTAAATATTTCCATGGATAATGAGAATATTTTTCATTCATTAATTTTTATTAGTGATACAAGTGATCATTTTTAGAAAATTATTTTTAAAACCATTCATTTTCTTTAAAAAAAAAAAAAAAAAAAAAAAAAAAAAAAAGCTCAAAATTTTATGATTGTGTGACTCAAGCGTAGGGACTACTTATAAGGCACGGATGTTTTAGATCAATCAAAGTAGCTTGTATAACTAAAGGTGCTAATTAATTTTGGGATAATTACAGGGCAAGTCATAAAACATGTCACGATTATGTACTTTGATCCTAAAACTTTCATTTCATCCATTTAATTCCTAACACTTGCAATTTCAATACCTGTTCACCCTATCCGTTGTCATTAGATGGGAAATGCTACGTGGCTTTTTATTATTCAATCCTACAAGTCTGTAGTAGAAAAAACCCACATACATTTTCCCATTCAATAAAGTCTGACGGATTTATTGGAAGAACAAAAGCGGACGATTGTGATAAATTTTAGAACTTATACTGCAATTGTTCCGGTAATTTCTAATAAATTTAAATTTGCAAGATGCATATATGAGCATTCAGACTTGCAGAAAAGCGATATAGTTTTTCAACAAATTATAAAGTTTAAATGTAAAATTTGTGACAAACATCATATAATGACTATTAAACCCGTGGCTTCGGCATGCGGAACTGAGAATAATAACATACAATTATTTCAATTGAATTTTTTCCAATCTTGAAAGATGCATCATAGACAATCTTTTAATAAAGATTTAGAAAGAAGAAGTTATATATGTGAAGAATCGAACTTTTTCCCTTTACCAAAAAAAAAAAAAAAAAACTTTTTCCAATCTAAAAAGATGCATCATGGATAATCTTTTAATAGAGATTTAGAAAAAAAGAAGTTAGATATGTGAAGAATTCATATTTTTATCATTCTTGTCAAACAATATTTGGGATGTCACAGTAACATATTATTAGAACATATTTCTTGTCTTCATCAGTAAAATGAGTGTATAAGCATTGAGGATAGTCTTTTGAACGAAAATTTTCTAATATGTGAGCATTGTTAAAAAGGGTTTGTAAAAAGACTAATTTAGCTTGATATTATACAATTACTGTCGCTAGTTGATAACCCATTTTTCCATGTAAAAACATAATTGAATGTCTTCTCAAATGATACGTTTGGAGGTACATAAATGACTTGAAAGATGCCGAACTAACATAGGATCAAAAGATATGATTTTTATTCCAATAAAGTCATTACGTACACATTTTATTAATTTGGCTTTAAGAACTAACAATGAATGCAAATAGGTTAAAGGCGAGGTCTAGATATGTTTACCAATAATACAATTAATGTAAATTCAGACATGGTCATTTTCATGTCAAGATGTGTTTTTATACGGTGTATTGACAAGTAGCATATTTTATCATGGCAAATTATTATCAAGTAGATATAGTTTGTATACTAAGATAACTTACATAAAATTGACGATTAATTACATGTACAAGTGAGAAGAGCTACTCTTCTTTGTGTTTGGTCCACAAATTGTCGACCCACCAATTTATGTATTAAGATTTGTTTTGGTCGTGATACTGTCTTTCGAACTACATCATAAGAGTTGCTTGTTAGTTACTACTAAATTTGGCCAATTTAGCCCTAAACTTTAGCTGAAAAATCATTGATAGAGCAATCTAGTTAGTGTTGAAAGTACTACATTGAAAAATGTCTAAAAGGTTTAGCATCAAATTAGCCAAATTGAGAACTCTAGGACTAAACGGATTGCCCATAATAGGTCTAAGATTTTTCTAACAATTATTCCAGAAAACTAAGTATTTGTATGTTGTTTGCAGGAAGGAGTTGATGATGTAAATCAAAAGGTAGAACAATTCAAAGGATAAAAAATACAATTCACTTTTTTCTCCCATTAATTTGCTTTTACATTAATCCATGATGAACTTTTCATATTAAGGGTGTGTTTATTTGGAGAAAAAGTTAATGATGAAGGAAAAGTACCTTTTGGAAAATCATTTTTCAGGAAAATGGTTAGTTTTTATTTGTTTAGTGATATATAACCAAAAGCATTTTCTGATATTTACATCTCATTTAAAAAATGATTTCAATCTTATAACTTTATCTTAAGCTATGGAAAATTCATATTCTTTAATGTTCTTTTTGTTCTTTTTTATTTTCTTTTAACTTTGTCCTTTGCCGGGTCTCAAGGACCAGCCATAGGTGCGAGCCGGCGGGATATGGTGAGTTCGAGGCTGGAGCTCATCGGAAATGGCAAGGCTTTAGCTTGTTAGCCATCGCGAAGGCTTACAATTGTCGGAGGAAAAAGGAAAAAATAAAAGAAAAAAATGGAAAGGAAAATAAAAAAAATTAAAAATTTGAGAGAAGCAATTTTCAAAAAGTGTTTTCACCTTTTTAGACTTAGAAATTATGATTCCCAATTTTATATATGAATGTTTCTTTAACTGAAAAGCATTTTCAATTGACTAGTAAATTTTGGTCAATTAAATGAGTGAAAGTTTGGAAATTAATTCCCATAATATTCTTCCATTGAAACTAATGCACCATAAGCTATTATTATCAAAAGGAAATTGCTGTTTTAGAGTATAAAATCTCTTCTTTAGTTATATTAGATTGGTAATTTATGATGCTTCATGGGAGTAGGAATATAGAGCTTTGCTAGCATAACAGCCTTTGGGCTATTATGAGAATAAGAATTTATTGTGAACCATAAATTCTTGAAGGAGTGGACCCCATAACAATTTATAATTATTTGTTATTTAGTTTTATATGATCTAGTATATTGTTATTTTCACATTTGATTCAAGACTGTTATCCAATCATTTATTTAGTCATATTAACTGAGAGGTTAGAAAGTTAACTTTACTAACAGATAGCAACTGACTAAGCAAGCCCTAAACTGAAGAGGAAATTTTCAAATAAGTCGTGAAGATACTATGTTTGTGCTAATTGAATAATAAATCTTTTAACTATACCAATTGAATCCTAAATTTTTTGACAATTTATCTATATCGTTAATTTGGTCAATTTTGATTAAAAATCACTCATAGTAATGCCAGTCGGACCAGTCGCATGGCTAGAACTAATGTGTATAATTTTTAAATTTTTTGAAATTTTCATTCTTTTTTGCTTTATTTTTTTCTTCTTCTCTCTTTTTGTTTCCTTTCTTTTTTTCTTTTCCCAACTATGATCAGCGACGGTCGATCGATGACCTCATCCAGATCCATGAGAGGGCTGCGACACCCTCATTGGCCACATATAAAACAAGTGCTTCATAAATGTTTGGCCTCTTCATTTATCCAGTAAATACTTATTTAGTAGAAGCAACTCTTATTTGCATCATACGACATCATTATGTATCTTTGCTGTCCATCATTAATACTTTTCCATGGCATATCAACGTAGATAGAAGCAACAAAAGATCCACAGATACCAAAGTTCATTCAATAAGAACGAGACAAGAGAGAACATAACTCTAAACAAATTATAGTTAGCAGCTGTGAACCAGCAGTTCCAGAATTACATAAAAATTAGGGGAAAAACCACGAAAAACCCCAAAGTTTGCTCCGTGTGATATATTTACCCCAAACTTTTTTTTGCGCCGTGAAAAACCCCAAACTTTTTAAACCGTGACACATTTACCCCATAAGGGCATTTTTGTCTTTTTAGTTTCTTTTTTTTCTTTTTCTTTTTTTCTTTTTCTTCTTCTTCCCTCCGCCGGCTCCGGCGGAGGGAAGCCGGCGTCCGGCGAGGGTCGCCCGACGCCGGCGAGGGCGAGGGCCGCCCGACCCCCGATCCGGCGAGGGAACCCCGCCCGCCGCCTTCGCCCGATTCGGGCGAGGGGTTCCTCGCCCGACGCCGGCGAGGGCCGCCCTCGCCGGATCGGGGTCGGGCGGCCCTCGCCGCGCGTAGGGGCGAGGGCCGCCCTCGCTAGATCTAGCGAGGGAACCCCGCCCGACGCCGGCGAGGGTCGAGCGAGGGCCTCCCTCGCCGCAGGCGGCCCCTCGCCGGGTGAGGGCCGCCCTCGCCCTCGCCGGCGGAGGGAAGAAGAAGAAAAAAAAAAAAAAAAAATTTTTAAAATGAAAAGACCAAAATACCCTTCAATTTTGGGGTAAATGTGTCACATTTGGAAAGTTCAGGGTTTTTGGTGTCACAAAAAAAAGTTTGGGGTAAATGTGTCACGGTTTGGAAAGTTTGGGGTTTTTCACGGCGCAAAAAAAACTTTGGGGTAAATGTGTCACACGGAGCAAACTTTGGAGTTTTTCATGGTTTTTTCCTAAAAATTACATATAAAGGATGAACGCAAAAGTTTTTTAGTTGGAAATGCCCAAGAGAAATGAAGAATCAAAACAACGCTATAGCAAATGCTGTATTTCTATTAATTTTCCCCAATATTTTGAACTTGTGCTTTAAAATTCAAAACATTGGCAACTCCAAATGTATTTCCAATAGGCAAATTTCACATATTGGAAAGAATGGTCATCGATTTTGGATTGTAGTCTTACAACTTGTGGATTTATTTTATAGCTCCGAACAAACTTGTCAGTTGAACCTGTTGAACCTGCCAAATTCAATTTGACAAAGGAAAAGTAGTGCACAATCAAAATAAAAATAAAGGAACAGTCTTACAATACAAAGAATTGTGACTTATCAAACATGCCAAGCATAAAGACGCATAATAGAAGTCACAAAAATTTGCCAAAGATGCTGATGTGCAACGCAACGAATACAACATTAGGATAATAGAACGCCACTTTTTATGAATGATAGGTCACAATATCCACAATCTATCTACATAGACCAAAAAAAAAAACTGTAAAAGCTGATTATCAACTAGCGTACAGAAGGAGACAAATACAATTACCCTAAGCGCTTGCATCCCATTAATGAAAATTGAACACGAGATGCCCTTCAATAAACAAACATATCTTTCATTTCATTTGGCTCGCAACCTAACTTACACATGCATTAGCCTCTCGTCTAGCTTGAATCCTTTCCACTGAAGATTGAAGACCTCTTCAAGAAAAACATCTTGTAATATCTACTTAGTTTTCCAGTTCCCCTCACTTCTTCTCCACTTAATACATCTCTACAGTCACTCTGCCAATTTACGTTTTTAGCTTAGATCTATTTCACTTCTAACGACCAGTGTTATTGCTATTCTTTTAGCTTAGATCAAGCAGTTCTAATCTCAAGTCACCATACCAATGCCAGCATTCACATTAACAGCATCCCAATGGTGCTCGCACTTCATCTCGGCACTCCATTGCACATCCTTCTTCCTAATTCTTATCTTTTTTGTGATAAGGAAGCAACTGTATCTGCACAAAATTTCAAAGCAGGCAGGCAAACTCTAGGTGCCAGCTCTCTAAACAAATCGGAGAACACAATAAAGTGCAGCTATGAATTCACATTGATTCACCACCTCCAACGGCATGACCAATGCAAACACTTGAGAAGAAATTTTACAATATGTATAGTCTGATCAAGACTTCTAAGTTCCCCAGATAAAACAGCTTGATTTCTTGCTTTCCAAATCAAGTACACACGCATTCTAGACCAAACTCCGGCTACAAATCTTCAAAAATCTCAATTACTAATCCACTTTAGCTCATGTTATACATATATGAATACTAGGTAGTGCTAAAAGCACAAACTACCAAAGCCAACTCTCCTTAACAAGCATCTCTATAAGCATGGTCGCGCAGGAAACGAAGATGCATTTGACACATAAAGAATGGCACTTAAATATTGTCGCACAATATAATGACATACACTTGATGAGAAATGTTTACATGCATCCAACGTATGGGAACCACTAGCGGGAGAAAGTACACAGTAGAGCACCTAAATACTTTTCACACTTAATCGGCTTAATTGGAACATTTAGCTCGGGTCATTGTCTACCGTACCACGTAGTCAGTAACTTATGCCTAGGTTCCTGTAGAATTTGATATCATAATGAGGCACCGCATCAAATGCCACAGTAGATAAGATCCTAACTACTGATATTTATTACGCTCTCACACGACATCGGTAAAAAAATCAAAACGAATGAGGATGACTAAAGAAACCTAAGTAGCTAAGTTAAAAATAAAAATAAAAATGGAAGGTATTGATTCTTCATGAATCTAGACCAGACAGCATATGCTTAAACAGCACCGTTCACCAGTCCCCACAAAAGCATCATGCACAACCACATAACACGCACAAGCACAAACACAATGGAATTCCCTTATACAATGTATTGGAGAATGGACTAATTTTAATGGCAAGTCCAGTCGCCAATTCATTAAAATTTGATGATGTTGGAAATCAATGCATGACCCTTTCAAGCTTCAAGATTCTGGAATTTATAAGACTTTAATCCACAAGATCAGTGAGCTATCACAGGTAATTCTTTGATTAGGATTAATGTTGGTCCCAACGAATAACGACCCCGATAACATACCAATCACATCTTTATTACTTTCCATATTGCGATAGCAACGAGACATAGTATAAAGGAGAGTAGTTATAAATGCAAAGACAAACTCAAATAGAAACTTATAATGAGTCAGACTTACAATCATCCAGCCCGACTAAAAAGTACATTAAGATAGTTTCATAAAATCACTGTTAGACTAATCAAGCCTAATCCCACACAAAATTAGAAAACACAACCATAAGCTCCCCTGCCATCACGAATAAGCTTTGTAGACATCACGTCATTAGTCATGCTAAACTGAAGTTTAAACACAAAGCGAGCTCTTTTTGAAACATATGCTATTTAATAGTACTCTGAAAGCTGAGTAAAAGCATCACATCTTCCACACACCGCAAAAGATTATCAAAATTTCTATGCCATAGGCTTCCAATTCTCCCATAGGGAAGCATTCTAAACAGGACTGAGACACGTTCGAAGGCTCTCAAGTCCTCAATGATGTCCGATTCAGCATAGCAGGTCATGCTATTGAAAACACAGATTCCATATCAGAACAGTATGTGAATAGAAGTCAGAAACTTCGGCATGGAGTAGAGTATTCTAACAACTAAAGAACTCAAGAATCCACACAGACAAATCAACAAACAACACACCAACGACCAAGCAACTAAACCGACGGCAGAAAGAAAGGCATAACCTTGAAAGGGAAAGCAAAACAGAGAGACACGTTCAGCAACAGAAAAAAAAAAAAAGCCAAAGCACTCCGACCCAAAAGGACATGGGAGAACGAACGAAAACGACAAATCGCACGAGTCAAAAAGATTTCACTTTTATATGCGAAACGGGTAGGTCTAGTTACACAAACCTCCAGTTCACGTTCCCAAGGACAAAGGGAAAGGTAGAATCCTTTGTCCTCTCTTCGTCTTCCTCCTCGTCGCACCAACTTTCCTCGGTCAACCTGTCGAGGTAACTCCCGTAAATGCGCTCGGGCATGTACCCATTGTCCTCACCGGTCATGACGTGCCCGTGCCACTCCCACGACCGGTAGTTCGGATCGGACCCGTCATGGGAGAAGACGCAGACGTAGTGCTCCCCGAAGGTGACGGCCTCGCCAGAATTCGGCTTGAGCGAGTCGGCGTTGCCGGAGCAGATGGCCCTGATGATCTCCATCTCGATCCTGCGCGCTTGCTCCGCAACCCAGGCTCTGGTTCTGCTCTCCCGCTTACTGCGATCCTCCATGGACGATGGGTCCGAGAGGGAGGACCCAACAGAGGACTTGCGGGGGAGAGCTGATGCTGCTGATGGGTTGCTCAGGTTTTGGGTTTCGGGAGCAGGGAGGCTGGCCAGATTGTGGGCGGAGGAGGAGGAGGAGGAGGAGTCTCTCGGCCATGGTCGTGAGCGTCAACCGACCAAGAGGTCTCTTACGTACCCAAGCTTTTGCAATTTTGAGGTTAAGGCAGGATAACTTGGCTTGGCTTTTATAGCGCCGAAAAGGGAAATCTCGGCACGAGGAGGGAACTCGTTTACGAGGATAGCTTTCGTAATCGGACAACTTGGTTTTTCCTTTTCCGAACCGGAAAAAAAAAAAAAAAAAAAGACTTGGTTTTTCTTTTCCTTTATTCTTGTTTTCCTTTTTCAAAGAAAAATAATCAAATTTTAAGGTTGGGTATGTTTCATGAAAATTGAATAATTTGAAAAGATTTTCCCAAAAAACCATCACTTGTATCGCTTTAAAAAAGAATGAATGAAAATACTTTTATTGTCGACGAAAATATTTAAATATATATTACTTTTTTTATCGGACTAATTATTTCAAGCGACGTAAGTGATTATTTTTATGAAGATATTTTTCGGATTATTCATTTGCATGAAACAAACAAAGCCTAAACATGGATTTGTTTGAAGGAAATTGTTTTTCTAGAATTAGTTTACCAAACTTTCACCCATTTGATTCAGCAAAAATGATTAGTCAACGGAAAACACTTTCCGTTCAAGAAAAATCTTATGCATGAAACACTTTATGGAATTGCTCCTCTTTAAATTTTTTATATTGTATTTAAAAATCGATTTTTTAAATATTTTTCTTTTTCTTTTTTTCTTTTCCTTCTTCCTCCTCCACTAGTCTCCGAATGTGGGTCCATGAGGGCTAGCCTCACCCAAGGCTTGCCAGGTCAATCATCGTTGAGCCTTAACAATGGCGCTGGTGGCCTATTGCGACCATTGCCAATGCCTAGTGACCAGCAAAGAAGGAAGAAGGATAAAAAGAGAAAATAAAACAAAATAAATGAAAATAGAAAATAATGAAAAAAAAAATAAATTAAATTATGTTAAAAAATTTTTTAAATGATTTTTTTACCTAAGATAAAGTTATGATATTGAAATCATTTTCAAATAAAATCTAAATATCGAATGCTCACATATTATCAATTAAAGGAAAACTAATCATTTTTCTGAAAAATAATTTCCCGAAAAGCATCTTCCTTTTTCAGGATGCTTTTCCCCAAATAAACTCACTATAAGTGTTTTTATATCCATCTCAGACCTAATTCTGAACCTTGCTTCGAAGATGCCAAATCTTAGACGTGTCATTCTCCTCGTACTAATTTACTTAAATTCAAAAACTCTAAAGCGAGATGAAATCAGGCTTGGGGTATACACATGCCCTGCCCAGAAGATGGAAAGACTTTGCTTTTCCAGTATAGGAAGGGCTTCAATTATAACTGAAACTATTTACACCAATAAATAACCTAATTCCTTCAAAATGGATAAATAGTGGGCTTAGTCAGTTAAGTGAGTCCGGTTGACTGTGATCAGCATAGTTAATGATTTATTGATCAGTTCATCGATGACCATGGCGTGTAGTTTTCGGCAACTGTACAGCTATTGACGAGCAACGAACTGCGGTCAATCAAGGAAGATTGGTCAACCAGAGAAGCTATTAAACAAATTGACAATTGTAAGGCTTGAGTGTCAACATCTATGAAGAAGAATCGTCGAAAGTTATGTGTTGACAACGTGGACGAGTAGTAAAGTGGCGTACAACGAAGTTCCTGAACAGATAAAGACTTGGCCATTCTATAATTGGTCTAGTGTCAGCAGCAAAGGAGACATGATGATGAGGATATCCACTGAAGGGAAAAATACCGAATGACAGTTGATGAACCTAATTATAGAATACCGAACTTGGCCTTGGAAGTTGCCACTGTTTATGCACGGTATTTGCCTGCAAATAAAGGGATTGAAATATCAAGGGTGCAATTATAACCGTACATATGGCAACATGTAATTATGGAGGGATCCATCGTCCAAAACAAATATTCTGAATGTACTTTTATCAGCCTATTAATGTTATTGGCTTTTCCATTTCCATCATTTATGATCTTTTGCCTTTAAATTTGTTGTTTATCTCCGTTGCAACAGTTCTCGAATTCCAAATTTGAAATTACCACTGAACCTATCTCACAAAAAACCAAAAATCGACTTTAAAAGATTTTTCACCACTTTGGTCAGTACCATTTTTTTAGTGAAACAGAAAGCAATTGACATTTTTTGTCCGGACAAATGAAATGTCATATGCACTATGTTTGTTAATCACCTTTAAACATATCAGTTATAAAGGGCTTTTTCATATGATTTGCACTTGAAGCAAATATATGTTTATCAATCGACATTAAAGTGATTCACAATTTAATATTTGTGAAAGTGGGAAAGCACCATTGCTCATTTATCTTTTCTAGAGTGCAAATTTTGCCTTGAGTGCAGTTTGTCCTAAGCGAGAGAGGACGGATTTCTTCTTTTGGTTACGAATTTGCAGTGGACGTGCTTCTTTTTATCTTACAAAACCTTCTAATTTTTTTTTTTTTTTTTTTGAGATGATAATTTGTCAAACATCGATTTCTTCTTGTTATCAATATAGAAAGGCTAGCGTCTCCTAAATCCTCTCGTCTATGTGAGATCCTCTCTACCTCATGGTAGCGTCTCCCCTTTTTACAAACCCTAAGTCTCATCTGTTTCTTCTGTAATCCTTTACCCTTTCCCTTTTGATTTCTTCCTAGTATCCAAAAATCAAAAACCCAACAAAGGAGTGTTTCATTAGAAGCAGTATGGTTGAGTTATGATTCACATGCTAGTATAATCGTCAGCAGCTCTCTAGGCGATCTCAAGACTTCATCGGATGTGGCGATCTTGCTAAGAAGTATCATACAGGTGGAGTGTCGATTCTCTGTCTCGATGTTGCTCTGGTTTCTAGATCTTCGCTGATTTAAGTGGGATTTAAGTCGTCTTTGATCGTTTTCACTTGGGTAGTTGGCCACTGGTTGATGCGGAATGAGAGGCCGATGTCAGGATCTGGAAATAGTTGATGCTGTGCTTTTCTCGGTGGTGGTCGATTGGTAGTCATACATTGATAATGCCTAGAAAGAGGATCATTCTCCTTTGACGAAAGTAGGAGAACTCTCTGCTTAGATTTCTTCCACCCCCCTGTGCTTACCATTGTCCTTCGAAATTTGACAGATCTAAAGTTAATGTAAATGGAAAGTAAAGAAGAAAATGAGATGCGAGTGGTTGCCTTATGCAAACGTCTTGGGCACCTTTGGTCTGAGGAGGATGTAGTTGAGGTGTCTGCTGAAATAACCTCACAGAATAAGGAGGAATGTAACCGTACTCTCTATGGCAAACTTTACTCTAAACCCAACGTGAATTATCCAGCCTTTATATCTACAATGAAGAAAGCTTGGAAAACTAAAGCTGTCACATGCTCTCAAAAAGAACCAGGTCACTTTACATTCGTGTTTCAATCGGTGGAGGAAAAACAGCGAGTTATGTAGACCTCACCTTGGTCATACTCCAGTAATTTGCTAGTCCTACAGCAGTGTGTGCCTGAAATCCCCGAGCACTGCTATAATTTCACTAAAGCAGCTTTCTGGGTACGTATTGGAGGCATTCCCCCTAACTGGAGAGTAGAAAAAGTGTTTACTGATTTAGGCAAAAGGCTAGGCAATGTCCTGGAAGTCCAACCTGACTCAACAAGCAATGTTCAGCACAAGGGAGGAAGAGTAAGAATTGAAATTGATCTGACCTTGCCTCTGAAGTCGGGGGCTATTCTGGATATCGGTGATAAATGGCTTTGGGTGGAATTTAAATACGAGCGTCTTCCACATTTTTGCTATTCTTGTGGAAGAATAGGTCACTATGCCACTGACTGTGCTGAAGTTCGCTATGTGCAATCACCCCGGGCAAACAACAAAATAGGACCATATGGATCATGGCTGAAGGCAAAGGCAAGTGACCATAGCCCTTACTGGGAAGCATTTTATGATAAAATTGATGAAGAGCTTGTAGTGGAAGAGACAATACCTGTATTATCCACCCAACCTAGTGGGATGGATATCATAGCTCGAGAGGTAGCACCTGATATGCAAATTGTAGCCTGCAGAAAGAAGAAATTAGAAAGTAGCCCAGAACATGAGGCAATCCCAAAAAATGTAACAATGGCAGAAGTAAACAGAGATCATGGCAAACAGGTATTATGCCCTAAAACCCATAAACTAGTTTTATCAAAAGTTGGGAAATGCAACAAGAAGAATATGAAAGTACATAAGGCAAAAAAACATAAATGTATACCAGAGACATCTCCTCTCCTTATAGATGATGTGGACTTTCTAGAGACCCCGGTGAAGTTGATCAAAGATGGACATGAGTGGGCTTTGGTGGCTAGCCCTAATAAGCCACTAATGACGCCATGAAAATTGTTAGTTGGAATTGTCGGGGCTGGGCAATCCCCTGACAATCCAGGAACTAAGAGCTTTAATTGCTCTTGAAAGGCCCAACTTACTGTTTCTCATGAAGACAAAAAATAAAGCATTAATGGTGGAAAATGTTTGCAAAAAGTTACAATTCCTGAATCTTTTCTTAGTTAATCCAACAGGTATAGCCGGGGGTTTGGCTATCATGTGGCAAGAGGAAGATGCTTTGAAGGTGCAAGCAAGTTCAAAGCAGTTCATAGATGTGGAATGCACTGATCCAGCAAGTAGACAAGTTATGAAGATTACCTTTGTTCATGCCTCTATCAACTTTGGAGAGCGCCTGACCTTATGGCAATTGCTGGGGACTGTTAAACCTCGTAATTCTATCCCATGGATTTGTATGGGAGATTTTAACGAGATACTGTATGTGTGGGAGAAAGTGGGGAAAAAAGAAGCGGATAATAGAAGAAATGCAGCATTCAGAGACATGCTTAACGAACTATCCCTAATGGATGTAGATAGCCATGGATGTGCATACACATAGGCTAACAATAGGGAAGGGGAGGATCTTGTCAAAAAAACAACTTGATCGAGCACTTTGCACTTTAGAATGGAGAGTTACCTTTCATGAAGTAGAAGTCCAAGCTCTTCCAGCTATTGGCTCTGACCATAGTCCTCTAGTCCTTCTATTATACCCTGGAGCAAAGAAGAGGAAAAAACAGTTTAAATTGGAAGCTTTCTGGACAGAACATGCGAAGTATCCGGAAGTAATTCAACGAATATGGTCTGCAAAACCCATCCATCTATCCTCTTTCTCAGAGAAATTATGGGAGACATCACAAGTGTTGGCAAAGTGGAGTAAAGAAAAGTTTGCTAATGCTTCTTTGCAGGTAAAAGAGCTTAATAAAGCCTTAACGTATATTACTAATCAATCAGTTCAGCATACAAGCAAAGAGCAAGTGCAGAATATCATCAACCAGATAGAGTTATTGAGAAAACAGGAAGAACAATTTTGGGGAATGAGATCACGTATCAAGTGGTTGCAATGGGGTGACAAAAACACTAGATTTTTCATGCAACAACTATACAAAGGAGGCAGAAAAATCGTATTACTATGCTGCAATTAGAAGATAATAGTTGGTGTCGAGATCTAGTGATGCTCTAGAACCATATACAGAACAAAACAAAGGCACCGGAACGAAATTTCCGGGAGGGAATTATTTGCACACTATGAACAGTATCCGTACTGTGTATAGTACTCTACTACAGTACTTTCCCTAGCCTAGTGAACAATAACTTGCTACAATGACTTTGAACAGTAACTTGCTACAGTGACTTTGTACAGACAACAGTATTTCAACGGTCTCGTCCGTCACGGGCATTGTAGTCATAGTCTGAGTCATCTGAGCTGTGTTTTGTCGCAAAAACATGTTCTTCATACTTCTGTTCAAGAGCTTCAAGATCTTGTGGTGAGAGAATCTGCCTTGGATGATATGATGAGGATGCCTCTTCATGTGCCCAATGTGATGCTTCTTCCTGTGCCCAGTTTGTGTTGTCGGCAGAAATATTTGGCTGAGGCCAGTTGGCTAAATCTTTATAGAAGGATACATCCATGCTTTGAGATAATGACGAGGATCCTGGGGCATAGGGATCCTAGGACAAGGACCTCCCCATCTAGCATAGGGGTCTTGAGTGGATTGGACAATGTCATCTGCACCTATCATTTCATGTTCCTGGGAGAAAACGGCTTGTCTGAAGTCATTGAGTACTTCTTTGGCTTCTGGAGCTAAATCATAATGATCCCACGCAGTATGTACATTATAATTCCAGACATCCGGAGGAATGGTTTTGTTTTCTTGTCAAAGAATTCTCTGTAGTTCTCAATACTGGTGTTCACAACATCCAATAGGTCCTGGATAAGATTTGTGAATTCGAGCTTCTCTGCTATCTAAGTGAGGTTTATAGGATGTGGTTCCTATAATCTGTGGTTCATTAATTATGCTACCATTATTTCTGAAAAAATGCCATGGATGCTTAAAAAACAGAATGGTATGGACTTCAGGGTTTGGTGTCATGGTTCTTAGTTCTTTCTCCAAAAGATGTTTCCAATGAGTCGGAGGATAGAACCAGTTAAGAAAGTCTAAAAGATTTTTGTCACTTTCTCTTTCAACATTACCTTTGCCGAATAAGAAAATCCTTGTGAGGTTGGCAATGAATTTTCGGGTTGGGATCTCCATAGCTATTAAGTAATTGTTGGTTAAGTACCATAATAACTTTTTGAGCAGATCAGGGAAATCATCTTCCTTCCAGATGAGAGGATGGATGAATGGATAATCAGCATTTAATCCAAAAGGATGGAGAATGGAACCTCCATTGGATCGAAATAATTCAGTATGGCATTGCCACATGAGACTATCCATATTTTCGCTGAGGCGATCTTGCTGGATTTCTTCAATAATTTCCTGGGGATATTTCCAGCTGGGCAAATCCTTGATTTTCTCAATCTTGTATTTTTCTCCATGATTGAGTATATGGAAAGCAGGTCTCTTGATGTACATGTTGATCTCTACGGGTGCTTTTGGTCTTGATAGAAAATCAGCAATCACATTTTTCTTTCCAAGAATGTGTTTGGTTTCAAATGAGTATTTCGAAAACATTCAGCCCAACGAAGCAGTTGAGAATTTGGAATCTGCTTCTGTTTGAATTTTGTCATTTGTGGAAAAGATGCCATATCTAGTTCCACTAGGAAATGGTGACCGATGAGATGGAACTCAAATTTTTTGATCCTGTTTTTTACTGCTAGGATCTCTTTGAAAGTAGAATGGTAATGCATTTCAGCTTGAGAGAATTTTCCACTTTTATAAGCACAAAGATGTTTCTTACCATCAATTTCTTCGAACGGGACTGCTGCCCAGTATTCATCACTGGCGTTAGTCTAGAGAATTCTTTTTCTGTCGATGGTATTTGCAGTGGTGGGAGATTCTACATAATCTCCTTAAGTTCAAGAATCGCTTTAGTCTCGGATCTTTCCCCAAGATGGGGGATTCTTCTTCAGCATTGATCGGAGTGGAATCAAGCAGTTTTGCAATGTTTGGAACAAAATCCCTGAGATAATTAATTATCCCAAGAAATTGCTGAACTTGCTTTGTGGTAAAGTTTTCTTCAAGAAACTTGAATAGTTCCTATGCAATGTGTGGCCTTGGATAGTATGTACCTTTGTTGAGGTGCATACCAAGAAATTCAATTTCTGTCTGAGCAATATTCATTTTCCTTTGAGAAAGCATAATGCCATGCTTCCTCACAATTTCTGCAAATTGCTCAAGGAGTTGGCAGTGCGATTGTTCATCAGGACTATAAAGCAAGATGTCATCAATGTAAATTGCAGCACTTGATAAGATTGGCTGGAAAATTCGGCACATGGCCTTTTGGAAGAGGGATGGTGCAACTTTTAAGCCAAAAGGAAGGACTTTCCACTAGAAGTGCTAGTTTGGGATACAGAACCCTGTTTTAGGTCCGTCTTCAGGATGAATGCCCAATTGCCAAAATCCGGCTTTGAGGTCGAATTTGGAATAGATGTGGGCCTTAGTTAGACCAGCAAAAAGAGAATCTCTTGAAGGTAAAGGGAATTTATCATCTTGGAGAAAAAGATTGAGAGGTTGATAGTTGATTACCAATCTCATTTTTCCCCTGGTTTGCTCAGCACACTTATTGACATAAAAGGCTTCACAAGCCCATTGAGAGTTGGAGAGTTCAATAAGTTCTTGCTGGAGAAGTTCTGAGCATTCCCTTTGTGCCAGAGTTAAATGTTCTGGGTTCATTCCCGAGTGACTTGCCTTGGTTGGATTATATCCTCATTCTTCTTGAAGGGAAGGCGAACAAAGAACTCTGGATTTTCCCATAAAGGATGAGAACATTTTTGAGCGAACTCAGAGTGAGATTCTGAACATGATTCAAGCAATTTTTGCATGATTGGATCTAATAGACTCATGTAGATGGAAAAGAATTTTTGAATATTGACAAACTCAGAGAATTGGTCCTTATACCTAAGACCTTTTCCAGGGATAATGCGAAGTTGAGTAATCCGAGTCATGATGTCCCACCCAATTATCAGATCTTTATTGGGGAGACTGGATCCAAAGATTTTGGTAGTGATAGAACACTGAGGGAAAAATTGGACAATTACAGGAGTAGTTCTGACATTTGTGGAGAAAGTATCTCCAGAAGCAGAGTTGAAGTATCGGAAATGAGGGGTCCAATATTCTTCAGGCAGAACTTTGGTGTCCAAAATAGAACAACTTGCTCCAGTGTCAATAAGAGCAATGACATTGATTGGCTTTGCAAACTTGGAAGTGAGGATTTTTATAGGGAAATGGGGACACTAGGTCTGGCTTGAGAATATGTTAGGAGCTTGTTCTAAGATGCAAGAGATATATGAAAAATCTCTTCAGATTCTGTGTCAGATTCAGTTTCACTAGAAGTTTGCTAGGAAGGAATAATACAAAGAGTTTGTTCCGATGGTTCTTCATCAGCGGAGAATAGGGATTCAATATCATCATTTTCAAGAGAAATCCAAGTTTCATTCTCAATATGATGAATTAAACAATTTTGACCTTTTTTAGCCTGAGGACAATTTTTGGCAAAATGTCCTTTCTGGTTGCAGATGAAGCATCGGTTTGATTTCTTGTGGCCTATGTAATCTTTCCTTTTACGTAGATATCGCCATTTCTTTTTTCTTCATAAGTGTTTGGGGCTATGTTTGTACTTCTTGATATCGAACCTCTTGAAGTGTTTTTCTTCCGAGAGTACTTTCCACAATCACCATTGCAATCGTGTTTGGAACACTTAATCTTCAGCTTTTGGCGGGAACAGGATGCTTCTAGGCCTTTGTCTTCCATGATGTAAGTGCGGACCATCTGGCGTTTCAGGCAAAGTTCTTCAAGACACATATGGATTTTTTGCTGTATTTCTCCCAAGGGAATGTCTTGTACCCTTTTTTTTGTTTTCCAAAAAAGGATCTTTCAACCATCTGGGACAATTCCTTAGGGATGGATGTTAGGAGACATGCTTTAGGTTTGGATCAGCTCCAACCTGATAAAAAAGCTTAAGCATTTCTCGATAATGCATATCAAGATGTTTCTTTTGGAGAGAGCAGCATTTTCTCTCAAAGAATTCTCTTCTTTTTAATTCCACAAGATCAATGGGTTTCCCCACAAAGAAATGATATAGGATAGTGATGGCATGGCTAAAATCTGGTGACATCAGAAAATGAATTTGATCTTGTTCGGATACTGATTTCCACTAGGCTTTGAGGCTTCCTGTAAACCTCATGACAAAGTTGCAAAGGACATCATTCATATCATGGTTGGTGATGGATTGAGCGTTCAACCAAGTATGAAATTCTTCAAGTCTTTTTGGCCATTTGTGATAAGGAATATCATCAATGGTGAAAAACCGTTTTGATGCCATGGACACATGTTGTCCAGTATTATTCTAAACCTCTGAACAATTTCTGGCTCAGAATAATTTGATTCCATATCAATATCTGGAGCTGGAGGATCTGCCATGAATATTGATGAAGTGATTGGTGCAACAAGAGGGGAATCAATATCAGGGATCGAAAAAGATGAGGAGGATGCAAGGGATACCGAATCTGATTCAGAATCAAAGATATCGGGAAAAGTTTGTTCTGTCGAGAAAATAGTCTGATTATTTTGAATGGCGGGGATCGTGCTGTTGATCGGTGGCTCACAAGATCAGGATCAGATTGGTGCTGAGTACCCAAATCCTTTAGAAAGGATTCTAGTGGATTAGATAACATCATCTGATCTGACCTTTCTCTGATAACAACAGAAGAAGTTGGCTTTTCTTTTTCTTTTCCTTTCTCCTTTTGTTTTCGAGTGAGATCTTTGAGGCGATCTCTCATACTTGCCATATCTGGTTCCTTCCTGTAAGGATCTTCTGGAATGGCAGCAAAGATAGATGTTTGCGGTGGAGGAGGTACATATCCGGTTCTCATAGTAGGTGCCAGTGGATCGAAAAGTCGAAACCTTCCTTCTTCAAGGATTTGAATCTGTTTTTTGAGCTTCTCTATCTTCGGCTTCGGGCTTTCAAGATGATGATACCCAAGGCGTTGTCCTGATTCCAAGGCATCAAGCCTTTTCTGGAACTCGAAGAGCAGTTTTTTAGTGGACTCATCATGCCTTTGAAGGTCTTGTTGCACATTTCCTATCTTGTAATCAATGACTTTGAAAGCATTGTTCTGTGCTAACAAAGTCTCAGATTGCCAATTTAGGACAGCTTCAGCAGCAGTAGTTCTTTTTTGTCTTCCATGCTCATCTACCTCAGTGAGGGTAGATACTTTAGGAGCATGACGGTACCTTTTCTGTGGGTCAGTAAACTCTTCTGGAGCAGGGAATGTGAGTTTAGAATTTTTACGGACAAGAGGGGGGAAGTCCGTATCCTGAAACATGGCAATGAAAGAGACAGGTTGTTTTTCTGGTGGGACTTCAAGTGAATAAGAGTGTTTCTTGGCCCACTTTAGAATTGGCTTATAAAATGGGGAGAGAGCTGGTTTCTTCTTGAAATGGGCTAGTGAATCAACCTAGAGGGGGGTGAATAGGTTGTTGCGGAATTCTTTTGGAATCTTTTTCAATGCAATACGTTAATATCAAGGATATATCAATAATAAACAGATTACGTATTCACAAAGTAAATAGAGTAGAGAGAGAAAATTGACACAAGGATTATAGTGGTTCGGCTTAGACCAAGCCTACGTCCACTCTCCACGCCGGGCAGCCAAACGGCCGTAATCACTATGTAGCAAAAGAGTGCCTTTACAAAAGTAGACGGATTAGACTTCTTCAATTGACAAATCTCTCCTACAGCCTTCGCTGTCTTTGCTCTATATCTCGCTCTCTTTGTTACATAGTGTAAATATGAAAGATTTTAGAGAACAAGTGATTTTGGAGATTCTAACATCAAGATTTCTCTACTAGTCTCTCCTTGTTTCCAAGCAACGTCGATCCAAATTAAATAATCCCCGTGCCATCATACCCGTTGGCACATTCCAAAAATTCATCCAATCAACCCGTTGGACTAAATTAATTTAAGTGATCTCCTTGTCCCGAAAACGTAAGTAGACAAAAAAAGAGCTCGTCAATCTTGTTCGCCCATACAATCGGGATCTTGAGTTCCCAAAATTATATTCTTCCAAAAATAAACTTGATCTTCAACGGATAGAATCCGAAGAATCAAATCTTCCAAGCTCTTGATCACAGCCGAGATATTCCATGATTAGGATTAGGAAATACGAAATCCAATATCTCGTAGCCATAAGAATAACCCGTAGCCAGCCCGTAAAAAATCGCGAACTATCTTCAAACTTAGATTTGGGTCTCGAGGGTCGTCGATCAAACCGAGTCTTGAAGGTCTTCGACGGAAACCGGGTCTTGACCGACTTCGACGGAAAAACTTCAAACCGAAATTCTGGGTCTAACTGTCTTTGAAAACCTTTAGACCTTGACAACTTCAGACGTAGCCGACCGAGTCTTGGAATCCTTAGACCACACTGTTGAGGCTGTTTTGTCAACTTCAAAACTCCAAGGGATTTTTCTTCAACAATATCCCCCTTTTTGATGGTGACAAAACCCTCGATAGATTTGTGAATTAAAACCTACGGAAAAACTCATATATATTATATCTCGCAAAACAAAGTGTTAGTCCAATAACAATTATCCTCTCAAGATATAGTAATCCTGCAATCAAATTCACAAGTCTAAATCAAGATCATCACATCAGCATAAGGTCATAGAAGTTCAAACAACCCAATCGAAATCCAAAATAAAATAGTCTAAATAAAAATCAAAATCAAGTAAAATAAAAAAAAATCTCCAAGCTTCCTCGGCTTCAAAAACTTCAAATCTTCAAAACCCGCAATCAAATCGCGCAACTCTCCCCCTTTTTGTCCCATCAAAGAGGTAGAGTAAAATTGAGATAAAGTTTTGAAAATTTTTTAGGGGCCTGCGGGAAACGAACAAGCTGAAACTTGCTAAGCTCCCGAACCGACTTGTCGAGTTTGGCAAGATTTTCCTTCACCGAAACCAATTCCGCACCGGTTTGATTTGACTCCACTTGAGCTCGCAAAGCATTGATCTGTTCTTGCATGTTCACCGAAGTACTCAGCAGTGCCTTCTTCAAGTCTCTCATTTCAAAGTCCATCCCAAAACCCGTTTCTTCGGGTCCAAAGATAACATCCAACAGCTTTGTGAGAATGCTATGGAATTAGTATTGCTTCCACTTGGACCAAATAGAATAGGTTTGAAAGCTAAGAGCTTCCCTCTCACCCTTTCTTTCTCGGCAGGTGAGGATTCTTCATGCTCGGGAAGTGTGATGCATAAACCTCCTTAGGGTCGCACTGACCTACTCACATCACTAAAATGTAGTGGCGAAATTGTTCATTATTCTGCAGCAACTCCCCCTGAATGAATGCCAGTGGGTGGAGTGGAAAAATCATCGCCAACATCCATATCAGCACGAGGATGTTTCTCGGTCTCTTCCCTAGCAAAAGATGGCTCAAATGCAGCAGCCATATCCTCCTGCATTTTTCTTTCTTCCTCGCCTTCCTTCTTCTTTCTTCTTCTTCAGCTTTCCTCTGTCTCTCTTCTTCTCTTCTTCTTTCTTCTTCTCTTTTTCTCTCCTCTTCTTCTCCTTTCTTTCTCTTCCTTCTCTTTCCTCTGTTTCTCTGCTTCCTTCTCCTCTGCTTCTTTTCTCGCTCTCTCTTCAGCCTCTGTTCTCCGGATTACAGGGCTCCTCATCCTAGAGAGAGTGGACAAAGTCATGGCATCTTCTTCATCTTCCTCGTCTTGCAAGATGATCTTTCTTCTTTTCTTTTCAGCCATGGGCTCTTTGCCCTTCCTTTTCAATGAAGCAGTGGGGATCTCTCTTGAGGGTGTTTCCCTCCTCAACATTTCCAAAGGTCTTTGCAGATCGATTGGAGATTTCATCTTCATCACCATCTTCTCTCCAACGAGCATCAAATTCAACTTTGTTAGTGTCGCGACCAATTTTTCGGAGTGTGAACCACCTAGGGTTTGGCTAATGGATTGTTAAGCCTAAACTTAACTCGGACTCTCCCAAGCCCATACCAATTCGCGACTTAGGTTTGAATTCTTAACATGCAAATGATTTTTATTAAGGAGTCGCCACTAATCAGTTTTTGGTGGGTCGATTAGAAACCCAAGTAAAGTAATGGGAGATTACTTTACTCCTACAAACCAGAGATTATGGGTACGGGGACTTGGTTACACTAGATTTCTCTAATGCCCTTTCGGTACCATTCTTTTATTTTGAAAAATGTTTAGCAGGCAGCTTGAATCGATTTTAATTTATCTCCCTAACATGTGAGGTGATCATGTGGGTGCTCAATCCACCAATTTAACACCCAATAAAATAATGAATAAGGTTAAGGGACTTACCTTATAGCAACGAAAGTATCTGTATCGTTAGATTAAATTCCACATCAACAATCCTAGATATGGTCTCTAATTAACACGCAAATTTCTTTTTTGTTTTCACTTTATTTAATGGGATTTAATCCAAATGCAATGCATGCTAATAGCCTAATATGACATGGCAAAATGATCTAAATTATGGACATGAAATGCAATAATTGCAACTTAAATGACCTAATATGTAAATTTAAACTAAATGGTCCTAAATGCAAATTGGTTAACATGCACTTAATTTTTTTGGATTTTTTTATCTGGAATTTTGAATTAATAAAAGCCCTAATTGAACTACCTAAAACGAATAATTTTCTAATTCATGTTTAGGATTAATTTAAATTAACCCTATTTTGACTTAGAAAACCATTTCTTTATTTTTTTTTTTTTTTTTTAAATGTGCCAAGTTTTCTAAGAATGAAATTGTCTAAATCTAATCCTGACCTATTTAAAAAGAGATTTCTAAAAAAAATATGATCCTAAAAATATGATTATAAAAAAAAACTAATTTACTAGCCTAAATGTCTTATTTACTAAATCTACATATCTAATTCTACATGCTCATGCAAGATTTTGATGATTTTTTTTTCTTTTTGATTTTATGATTTTTTCTTTTTTCTAAAAATTGCAATTTATCCTAAAAAGGTGGAAGTAATCTATCCTAAGATATTTGAATGAAATTCCTAACTAAATTAAAATTTTATCCTATTTAAACTAGGAATTAGGTTATCCTAATTTAAATTAAGACATTGTTTTAATTTAATAATTTCTAGCCTAAGATGCAATCTATTTAGAAATGATCTAAGCTTAAAATTAAATATGCAATTCTATTCTAAAAATTGATGATTTTTTGTTTGCTTTTTGCTTTTTTTTAATTAAAATTTGACATGCAATTCAACTAGCAGCCTAGGTGAATTTTGCTTTTTATTTTTTTATTTTTTATGACTTAATTAAAATCCCTAATCTAAATATGCAAGACAATTAAACCTAGTTAAAGATTTTTTTTATTTTTTTTATTTTGTTTTGAAATTAACAATTTTCATGCAACCTAGATTAACTGATTTTTTTGTTGTTTTTTTTTAGATTTATGATAACTAAAATACTTAGCCTAAACATGCAAATAACCCTAAACATGCAATATTCTAACTCAGACATTTCACAAGATAAATAGAAACAATCAAGTTCATTCAAAATCACTCAAAAAAGATATCACATATTATTCAAATCAAGGGGTAATATTTCGCTAGTAAAATCGATAAATTGATCTTAAGCCTTAAAGATCAAAATATCAATTTTATTCCCCACATGATTAATTATTTCGTCTAAAGCCTTATAGACGAAAATAAAAAATCGGCGCGGTTGCGAATTAGAGGATAAAATCACTTATCGGGGCTAATGTTGTTAACAAAAATAAAATAACAATAAAATAATAACAATAAAATAACAATAAAACAATAAAAATAAAATAAAGTAAATAAAAGAAAGGAAATCTACCTAATTGCTTTTTTGTTTTTTTTTTTTTTTTTTTTCTTCCTTTTTCTTTTTCGAAAAAGAAAAAAAGGAAAAAAAAAAGAGGGCCGCCGAGGGGGACGGCTAGGGTTCCAGCGGGGGGACGGCGCGACAGCGGCGTGGTGGCACGTGGCGCGACGGCGGCACGACGGCTTCGGCGGAGAAGGCTGCTAGCGGCGCGACGGCGGGGCGACTTCAGGGCAGCAGGGCGTCGCGGGGAGGACTCGGGGCGGCGGAAAGCTCCGCGAGGCCGTCGGGAGAGTCGCGGCTCGAGATCTAGGCATGAGGGGCGGCGGATCTCGGGAGCGGAGAGGGCCTCGGGCGGCCGGGTCCGGTGCGGTCGCGGCGGCGTCGGATCGGAGGGCGACGGGGCGTCGGGACGTGAGGGCGGCACGTGAGGCGGCGTCTTGCGGGCGGAGCGGGACGACGTCGACGCGGGCTGGCGCCGGCGGTGCAGGCGAGAGCGGTGGCGGAGGCGCGGTGCAGGGGCGGATCGAGGCCATGCGCGGGGGGGGCTCCGGCGTCTGGAGAGCTTCGGGGACTGCAAAGGGCGTTGGGGCGCTCGGATCTAGGCTCGGCGACGGTGGCGCGGCGGCTACGAGGGGCTCAAGGCGGCGGCTGCGAGGGCGGCGCCGGCACGAGCCGGCGAGGACTCCCCCTCGGGGAAGACAAACAAAGGTCGGAGGGGGGATTTTCACCTTTTTCTTTTTTTTTTTTTTTTTACTTTCCCTCTCTCTCGCTCACTTTTCACTTTTCTTTTTTGCTTTTGCTTTTCTTTTTTTTCCGTGGAAAAGCAATCCCCCCCTTTGCAACCACCGTGCACAACCCCTTTTATATGCTAAAAAATTTAAATCTTGGAGGTATATCTCCTTTCCAATTTTACTTGCGCACGATATCTCTGAATATATTTTTGCATATTCTATCCCAAAATTCCCTTTGCGCAAAACCGCATCTCCCATTATATATTTCCTAAACCCATAAAAATCTTAACAAATTAAACAAAATCAAATAAAATCTGCCTAAACTATATGCCATGCATTTTTTATTTTTTTTATTTGTTATTTTTTAGCAAAAAATGAACCCCCAAAATTAGGTGTCAACAATTAGGCACAAAGATGCAGGGACTTGAATATCAAAATGCCTAAACAATTTGGTGATAATTGATGAATAAGGCAGCTGACCCTTATCCTTCACCACCGTCCTATACATATGGAAAAGTATGACATGTGGAAGTGAGAAAGGTCTCCGCCCGGTTGATGGCAAACATCGATTTGCCTGTTTTTGGAAACATCGGTCTTCGAGGTCGTTGCCGGATGCAGTTGATGACAACTTTATGCAACAAAACATTGGTGGCATTCATCCTAGTGTAGGATATCTTGCCTTCAACAGATCCGTCTCGTACAATATCCAAAGTTGCATAGGCACATTGAGACTTTGATTGGCCGGAAACTCCTTCTTTCCACACCAATGATGTCAGCCAGCAAGTCAACATCAACAACATAATCTTTGTCCATGAAAGAAAAGGACAAATGATTTGCATCCAAAAAGGATAGATTCGAGTAAAAGTAAGTGTCAATTCGAGTGGGCCACAGTCATATCCATGCAGAAATTTTCCAATTGCAGCCTAGCAAACTTCCCTCTCAAATTAATCCTTATTGAATCTAGGAAGTCAAAATCCACACTCCTTGGATTCACCACTCCCTTTTAACAGCTTCACATAAACTCGTTCATGTTCCTTCGACCGAAATAGACTTCCGGAGGACAAACGGTATTAGTAGCCACACCAAAACGAGGTTCAAAATGAGAGAAAAGTCTCTCATCATCATCTAAAGTTTCAGCGGAGCATTCTCAAGTGGATCACTCGAGATATTTTCCAGCGTCCTCCGTGCAGGCCTTCATCAACAACCTTCGCTTTTTCCATCTCCATCAAAAATAAATATTCGCTCTTATATCCTCTCTCCCTCAAATACTCCTCGATCGTCTTAAGGCTTACCTTCCCCTCCTTGAGCCTTTTATAGAGATCGTAGGCAGTATGAGGCTTAAGAGTTCTTACCGGTTCTGCTTCGGTAACAACTTCCTCAGAATGTTGACGCTCTGCTTCTCGTTAAGGCGAATTTTCCTCTATTAGGTCCACCCTTGTAGGACCCTCTTGTTGTCGTTGTGGTCCCCCGCTTGCAATTGGAGGACTTGCGAGACGACATTTTCGCGAGCAAGCAAGATTTCAACTTGAATGAGAGGAAAAAATGGAAACTTTAAGGCGAAAAATGGACGAAATGGAAATGGCAAAGGGAGATTTTTAGGGTTTTGAGAGTGAAGGAGTATGAAAATGAATCGTAATGGAATAGCCGAGAGTAAAAGTGACGGTTCGAGAGTATAAATAGTGAGAGAAAAATCACCGGAATACGAAACGTCGCCAAAAAGTGAAAGAAAAGAACTGCCAAAAATAAACCGTAAAAAGAAAAACTGCCTTTTGAAAATATAAACCGCCATTAATGCATGTCGAAAAGAGCGAAAAGAGATTTTGAAATACTGAAAAGTAATTACAAAAAAAAATGTGTTAAAGAGAGAATACGAAAAAGAAATTCGTAAAGAGATAAAATAGTACAGAGTCTGACGGATGTTCAGACTTTACCTTTGAGTCTAAACCCTTTTCAGACCTTACCTTTGCGTCCGAACACAATCGACTTTACATAGAGTCTGAAACGCTTTCAGACCTTGCTTTGAATCTAAGCTGTCTTCAGACCTAGCGATGAGTCTGAACCACCTTCAGACTTTTAATCTTGAGTCTGATTATCTTCAAAGTTTACGATTCCCAATCTTGAATGAATTAATTCAAAGTGAGCCTTCTCTAGGAGTTTTGTGAAAATATCCGCCAATTGATTCTTTGAATCTACATGCTGAATCACAACATCTCCACTTTGAACATGATCTCGAATGAAATGATGTTTGATTTCAATGTGCTTTGCTCTTGAATGAAGTATTGGATTCTTTGTGAGGTTGATTGCGCTGGTATTGTCACATTTGATTTCCGTCTGTCTTTCATCAACTCCAAAGTCTCTCAATTGTTGTTGCATCCATAGAATTTGAGAGCAGCAACTTCCAAGAGCAATGTACTTTGCTTCAAAGGTTGAAAGAGCCACAAGACTCTGTTTTCTTGAGAACCAAGACGCCATCCCGTTTCCCAATAATTGACATGTACCGTAGTGTTTTTCTATCCACTCTACAACCAAATGAGGTCAGCATCGAATATCCAAGAAGAGTAAAATCTCATTTGTTAGAATGCCATAGACCTAACTTAGATGTAGTTGCAACATATTTAATGATACGCTTTACAGCGAGTCATATGAGATTCTTTAGGATCGATTGAAATCTAGCACGAGATGCAAACACTAAACAAGATGTCGTCTAGAAGCTGTAAGGTAAAGAAGTGACCCGATTATACTTTTGTATAGCTTTTGGTCTACACTCTTCCCTTGTTCGTCTTTATCCAAACTTTGATGAGCTTGACATAGGAGTTTCTGTTTTCTTGCAATTCTCCATTCCAAACTTCTTGATAAGATCTTTTGCATACTTCTCTTGATGAATGAATGTTCCTTCACTTGATTGATTGACTTGAAGTCCCAAAAAGAAGTTTAGTTCTCTCATCATGCTCATTTCAAATTCGTTCTGCATACATTTTGAAAAATTCTTGCAAAGTCTCTCATTAGAAGAACCAAAAATAATGTCATCAACATAAATCTGAACAAGTATGAAATCATTGCCTTCTTTTTTATAAATAGTGTAGTATCTACTTTACCTTTAGAGAAGCCATTTTTAATTAAAAAATTGCTTAACCTTTCATACTATGCTCGAGGTGCTTGTTTTAAACCATATAAGGCTTTCTTCAGCTTGAAAACAAGATTTGGTCTTTTAGGATCTTCAAATCCTGGTGGTTGTTCCACATAGACTTCTTCTTGAATGACTCCATTTAGGAATGCGCTTTTCACGTCCATTTGGAATAACCTGAAATTTTTAAAGCAAGCAAAAGCAAGGAGTAATCTTATAACTTCTAACATTGCCACGAAGCATAGGTTTCGTCATAGTCGATGCCTTCTTCTTGTGTGTAGCCTTTTGCTACAAGTCTTGCTTTATTCCTTACCACTTTTCCTTGTTGATCAAGCTTGTTCCCGAAACCCATTTGGTACCAATGATTGATTTTCCTTTTGGTTTAGGAACTAGCTCCCAAACGTTGTTGATTTTGAATTGGTTTAGTTCTTCTTGCATTGCTTCGATCCAGCTTTCATCTTTCAATGCATCTTCTATATTTTTTGGTTCAATCTCAGAAATTAGTGCAAGAGCACCGGAAGCTTCTCGTCTTTTAGATCTAGTACGAACTCCTTCATCAATATTGCCAATGATGAGGTCTAGGGAATGACTTGACTTTTGCTTTCAATTTGCAGTTGATTTGTCAATTTGGTGAAGCTCTTCTTCGCTTGGAATTTTTGAATTTATTTGAGACTCGGTCCGAGGCTTGATTTTCTTCATGAGAATTTGTAGACACTTGCTCGGACTCTAAATCTTCAGGTTGAGTCTGATTTTGTAACGAATCTTCAAACTTCACATTCATGGATTCTTGCACGCTTTGAGTACTTTTGTTGAAGACTCGTAAGCTTTGCTTGTCATGGAGTAGCCAAGGAAAATTCCCTCATCTGATTTTTCTTCAAACTTACCAATTCGATCACTGGAATTCTTTAGAATAAAACATTTGCAACCGAATACATGAAAATATGAAACAATTGGCTTCTTACCTTTGAATAATTCATAAGAGGTCTTCTCTAATATAGGTCTTAGAAAGATTCTATTTATAATATAACAAGCAGTAGAAGTAGCTTCAGCCCAAAAATGAGGTGAAATATTACTTTCGATTAAAAGAGTTCTTGCCATTTCTTGCAAAGAACGATTTTTCCTTTCTACAACTCCATTTTGTTGTGGAGTGTATGGAGATGAAAATTATGTTGAATACCATTGTCATCACAATATTTGGCAAAATCATGATTTTCAAATTCTCCACCATTATCAGTTTTAATACTCGAAATTGCATATCCTTTTTCAATTTGAATTTTCTTTGCAAACTTAGTAAAATGAATCAAAGCATCAGATTTATTTGCAAGGAAGAGTACCCAAGTAAAACGAGAATAATCATCAACTATAACCAAGCAATATATTTTACCTCCAATGCTTTGAACTCTAGTTGGTCCAAATAAATCCATGTGTAATAGCTGCAAAACACGATTAGTGGATACTTGATTTATAGATTTAAAAGAACT